>MAVT02001370.1:0-13234 GCA_001702395.2 Diaporthe helianthi | reverse complement strand
AAAGGGAAGTAGTTAGCGTAAAAGTAGGCAACTCGTTAGGGTAGGCAACTCGTTAGTGTTTGACGTTAATGTATACTACTCTACTAAAAGATATTAATACTTAATACTATATATTAAATATCTATAGTAGTGTTTAAGCCTATGCCGTTATCTTCCCCCTTAAAGGCCTTATTAAATATATATAAGACGTAAGAAAGCGGTAATATATAAGCCTAGATAGTACTATACTAAATTAGTATATAACTTATATAATACCTAAAAAATCTTAAATAGGATAAGAGCTTATATAGTATAGTTAATTTAATTAAGTTGCTTTATAAATGGACTTTTATAGTATTATAATTAGATACTATATAGCCTACCCTAAGGTACTCTTATAGGTAGATCCTAGATTAGCCCCCCTAACTAATCTAAGGTTTTTTAAATGTAGGGGCTTAAACCTACGCTCTAAGCATTAAGTATTAAAATAGTATAATTACTTACTCCTACAAAAGTATACCGCTCTACTAAAAAATATTAATACTTAATGCTATAGACTAAGTATCCGTAGTAGTATATAAGCCTATATCGTTATAATAGCCCTAGTATACTAATTCTAACTTAAACTACTAGTTCGTTATATAAAATAACAATCTAATTTTATTAAGTATATACTTCTTTATTAATATATACGTTTTAATTATAATAGCTAATAAACTATTACACCTTAAAATATATATAACTATATACTAGTAATGTTACTATAATACTAAAAATTTTACTTTTAATAATTAAAGATATATCTTTAATAGTAAACGATTAGTTCTAAGAGGAATTAAGTTTATATTATATATTATAAGTAGTTAGCGAAGTAGTATTATTTAGTAAGTAAAAGAAAATTAGTAGGTTTATGTATAAAGTACTTAGTATAAGTAGTATATATAGTATATAAGGTTAAATAGAGTACTTTAATTAAGTATAGCGCTAAAATAAATAATATATCTATATATACTCCGTTTCGTTCTATATAAATGTTTAATTTTATTATTTATACTTTTAAATACTATTTCATTCTTTTATTTATATTATTAAGTTCTATAACATTCTTTACTATATTTAAAGTAATATTTCCTCAAGGTATTCTTATTAATAACTATAATATAACTTAAAATATTATAGAAGTACTTAAGTATTATGATTTTTTATAATAGGTAAGTAATATAAATAAAAACTATAAAAATATAGTAGTTATATATATATATAATTAACTTACTCTTAATTACCTTAACTTATCTAGTATTATAAAAAGGAATCTTTTAAAGTATTTTTAAATAATTTTCCAAGACTTTTATAATTTAAAATAAAACTAATAGCCTTTACTTATAAAGGAACATTTTCTATAAAAAGGATAAAATAATAACTTTTTAAAAAAATGTATAGTACTATACTAGTAGTATTTAATTATATATTATTAAGTAATATCTAGCCCGCGGATTATCAACGTTATAAGGTTATAATAAGGCCGAGTATGATAATATTAAGGCTGTATAGAACATATGGCTACTTGTTTATTCTTGAAAATTCTATTTTCTACTTTCTACAATTATAGCCCCGGCGAGATAAACACCGGCCTATGCTCCAGAGGGTATTAGGTGCATCCATTCTCCCGAGTTGCCCCGTCAAATGTTGCAGCCAACCTATGCCCCGTCAAATGACCGGCTAACCATGGGTATTTTCCATAATTCATTTTGCACCCTTGTTCATGGGATACGAGTTCGTATAAATGCATTTGCGCCCAAGTAACCAACCGACCGACCGACCAATCCCAACAACGCCTTGCGGAACAAAACAACTTGTTCACAGGATGCCAATGTCCGGACAAGCTCAACTAGCCAATGTGCAGCCGTAGCAGCAAGCGACGCGCGTGACCTGTCCCTGCCCCTGCCATGCCATGCCATGCCATGCCATCTGCGGCTTCATTCGTGATTCATGATTGCGCAACGGCCACGGTAAATCCCAGCGCCTCACGGGTGCACTAGGCCCGCATGAGCTCTGACATGTCTCGCATCCGGTAGTCCAGCACCGGCGTTACCCAGTCGTCCTCGACGAGCGAGTACGTCTCCTTCTTGTCGTCCTTTGGCTTGCGCGGGTTGATGGCCCAGTAGCCAAAGTCAGCATTGATCTCCTTGAGGTAGCGCAGAAGGTTGCCCCAGTAGTTGGCGTCGCCCTGGCCCGGGTGCTGCGGCGCGCCGAACTCGCCGATCCAGACGGGTGCGATGTCGTCCTCGATAAGGTACGCCCAATTCGTCTGCATGGCCCTGACGAAGGACGGATAGGCCCGCTTCGAGAAGCGGCCTTCCATGCTGCCCCAGCCGGACCACGCGTACACGTGCGCGCTGTAGACCACCCTCTCGGGGACGTCGAGCCTGACGGGTCGCGAACGCGCCCCAGACAGGTCATTGCCCGACTCGGTGCCGCCCACGATCATCAGCCAGTCCGTTTTCAGCTTCAGCAGCCTGTTGGCCGCCAGCTCGGCCGCGGTCGCCCACCTGTCCCACGACATTGTGCCCCAGACACCGCGCACCTCGTTCCGCAGGTCGGCGCCGATGACGTAGGGATCGTCGAGGAAGCGGGCCATGACGGCCTCCCAGTGTTGTATCCACTCCTCCTCGGTCTGCTTGATGCGGCACAGAGGGCCGAGGTGGTCGTTGGCCCAGCCCGCGTCGCAGGGGTCCGCGCCGCAGCACCAGGTGGCGTGTGTGATGTGGTTGTTGATTATGACGGCGATGCCCTCGTCGGTTAGGGCGCGCACGCAGGCCTCGAATATGTCCATGGCGCGCAGGCCGACCAGGTCTGGGTTTGCGGTCAGCAGGTGGGGCAGGATGAGAGGGTTGCGGATAACCAGCTCGTCGGCGTAGGGCATTCGCACGCTGTTGAAGCCCAGCTTGCGTATCGTCTTTGCAATGACAGAGCGGTGCTGGACGTCGAGGCCTCCGGGGATGAAAAGCTCGTCGGAGGCGCCGTACCAGTTGACGCTGGCGAGCTGGAAGCGGCGGCCATTGCTGTCTACGATGTCGCGGCCCCTCGTGCGTAGGGGCAGGGAGTAGGTGGTGATGCTCGTGTCGGGGGCGGGCGGCACGAGGGGCTGCTGGGCGAAGAGGCGGGCGCCGGGGTCGGGTATCCATGGCTCGTTGGAGGATGCCTCTGCCCTCCAGAGGAAGTGGAAGAAGCCCCCGAGGAGGACGACGGAGAGGAGGAGTAACATTCGGGAGGGTTTGGCTTCAAAACGCGCTGCTGACCTCATCGAGCTGGATTGGCCGGTCTCGCGGTTAGAGAGGGTCGAGAGGGTTCCTTGTGGGTGGGCCGTGTGAGCGGGCTGTGTGTGGTCTTTCTTGGTCTTGGAAGGGACGGGGGGACAGAGGATTGGGTGGGTGGACGAGGAGTGGGCGTGTGTGCCAAATCGTTGTTGTCCTGGGGCGGCAGTAGCGGTGCTGACCCTCGCCTTATACTACTTACAACTGGGCAGCACGGCTGACTGGGGAGAGAGGGCTCAACTGCGCGCGGGTGAGGCGGAAGACGAAGAGCAGTGCTCGTGATCGTGATTTCATGCAACCAGGCCTGCAGGGATGCTCGAGTCCCAGCAGAACCAGCTGGCTGGACGACTTGGTGGGGCCAGAAAGGTCAGGATTTCAATGTTGCGATACCATGGGCTGCTCCACGGAAGGGTCGGTTGACAACTGGCAATCACCGGCCGCCTTGAAGAGCACGGAAAGCAGAGAAGGCAGGTCGGCAGGGTCGGTTGTGACGCGTGTGGTGTGTGTGGTGTGTGGGGGGGGGGGGGGGTTACCTAATCATCCCGGGCTTCTTCACCCTGGCTCCTGAGCTCGGCGGACTGCCAATCCCTGCTTGCGAGCCCTACAGCCCCACCCACTCATCCAACCCATCATGGATGGGGCTGATAGCCTGACAGACGAGTACAGCCAGGACGATAAATACGCCCAATCCACCGCTCTCAACTCATGTTCCTTCGTCCGGCCTCTCTCCTTGCTCAGGTTCTGGCGTGTGTCTGGGGGAAGCCCACCTGGGCCACCTCAAGTGTTCGAAGATGCCCTCAGACGACGTGACGTGCAAGACCGGACGGATGGTACCACCTAGTACTCCGTATACTGCGACAGACCCAAGGGCCATCAACCCGAAACCGCCTGGGTCAAAAGTTGCTTGTCAACTTGTCAAGGCCGTGCGTGGATCCGTGCATCGCAAGATGTGACCGGAAAACATTTTACAAAGGTTCAAATTGGGTATCCTTTTCTAGCGCTTCCTTCTCTCGCCGCACGCTCCACCCCTCTCGCGTGCCCTCGGCCACCTCGGAACTTATGGAGCACGCGACCACCTCGGAATCCGACTGCTCCCTGGATTGCTTATCGAGCCGGCACCCCCGGGCTCTGTGCCGCTCTCATTACACGACAGCACGCGGCTATCAGCCGCCCCTGGCACACTCCAATCGCCCGAGGCCATCCCCAGATCTGTCGTTCCTTTAGATCTGTCGTTCCTTTAGTTCGCCCCGCTCCGTTGCTCCCGAAAGCGCGGCTTAGCACAACTGACCCCAGGACAAACACTCGATTCTTTGGGGACCGTCATTTTCCACACAACCGCATCTATCGTATCCATCCATCCGATTCCTCTCCCCAGCATGTGTCACCGAAACCAGTATCGTCATTAGCAGACCCACGGCGGCGCCTTCCATCTCGTACAAACAGTCGGGTAGGGGTAGTGGAATGGCTTGAACTTGATTCAAGCGGGATGCACCATCGACCGAACCCCGCATGCGCCGTACCAAATTGCGGTGGCCATGTGTGGGTGGTGGTCTGCGTGTGGGTGAAGGAATCAGCTACCAGGGCCACCAGCTGCGACAATAATCCGTATCGTCGAGCTCGCGGGGAAGGAGGCCATCAGGGTTGAAAGAGGTGTGGTACCGTTGCGGGGACGAGAGGCACCTGAGTGCAATTCTCTTCCACGAGGCAGGGAACCAAAGTCGGCCGTGGATCGCGGACGTGGTAAGAGCACGTGCCCACGCTCATTCTTTTCTCTCATATCCTGTTCATCCCCAGGGGATTCATATCTTGCTGTCCATGGCTTTGTTGATGTGCCGTCTGCGGATGATTTTGTGAGTACTGGCCCGTGGGCGGTGGACTCCGCGAGTATTGTCTTGCTGCGGTCGCATCCCAGGCAGCCTGCGAACCCTGGCCTTCTCGCGTGGGCGGTCTTGGGCTGGAGAAGGACCTCACAGGCGGCTGATACCGTGCCTGGGGTCCAAAATAATCCGGTGTCCGGCGGCCCGAGCTCATCTCGGGGCTGTCCGTCGTGGGACTCGCGGTCGAGGCGAGGTAACTTCTTATGGGAGGATAGATCGGACCCTCTCGAACTGTGTCCGGTGTTACCATTTCGTCCATGTAATTCTTCCCGGGGTCCCGGGATAGCATCTCGTACGAACGTGGGTCTGTATTCATCTTCATATCGTCCAGCCTTGCATCAACTGACACAAATTCGCGCTTGGCGGCGGGACGACGGCCCAATAGGTCCAACCACGCGGTCACCATGGACCAACGCCCGAGCAACATGAGCAGCCAGAATCCATTCATCTGCCCTGGGGTTAGTTTGTCTGTGACTTTCAGGATATGAGGGATCGGCGGGCCTCCTGCGGTGGACATACAGCCAAGAGCATCAATACGGCTCCAACGGTAGGCATATCTACGGCTATACTGCCGGCCTGATCTAGGCATTTGTTCTTGTCTCCATCACTTGTCATTATGCAAGCAATCCAGGGCAGCGCGACGAAGGGATCCTCCTTGACTGATTCGATCGTGTTGTCCTGGAACACGAAGACGACGGCGAAGAAGATGACGTCGGCTATGATGATCAGGACGATGGCAATCCCGCGCCATTGGAGCTGGATGACCCGGCGGATCCGGCGGTATGCCTGTCGCGGCGTCATGGTACGGATACTGTTTGAGTAGGAGGGCAGGCCTGCTGAGTTCTCGGTGGTGGCGTTATTGTCAGCCAGGGATGCCAGATATACCTTGATGCAGTAACCAAAAGTCGCAAACTGGATTATGATTGTGGCGCCGGCGAGGACAAGCAGAGGGATCCATAGATCTGCGAGGCTGTTCTGGTGGTTGATGTGGCAGGTGGCCCCGAAACGAAACGAAACACCGCTCAGTGTCAAGGCCAGGATGATGCCGACCGCTGGGAGGCCCCAACCTGCAGCCTGCGAAAACCACATGAAATTGCGGCCAACCACGACCTGCCAGCAAATCTGGAGGTGAAGAGACAGTGCTCTAAGGAAGATCCAGAGCACAGCAGCCCAGCCCCCTATGATGAGGAACGTGCCCGAGGCGGCGCACACCGAGCTCGTCTGCATGTCGTTTGGTGTGATGGCGTCGTAGCACTGCTCCGGGCTTCCTGCCAGCGGGATGACGAAACCCAGATTCATACATATCACGGCAACCGTCAGGCAGATGCTGAGGTAGTGGCGGTGCGTCTTCTCGATGGGTAAGAAGGCCCATGACAGGAGCAGGAACAAGCAACAGACCGAGCTTGCCACAGCGACCCAGTTTGCCGCTGTGCTCATGGATGCGAAGCTGTCCGGGTAGGCCCAATCCGTCATGGGACAAGGTAGACAGCACGAGTAGCCCGTCCGGTTCATACATAACCGGCCCTCAATGACTGCGCGTACAAGTCAGTAAAGAGTCCCCCAGGTTTTCAGAGCGTGTTCAGCGTACATCCGCCATCTCCAAACTGCAGCTCGTTGAGAAACACACTGGGGCACGCGAGCTCGCTAATGTTGGTGGTCATCGTGGCTGGTTGTCTGACGCTAGCTAGACAGTGAAGGCGCCGGGCCACGAACGCTCGTGGTTTCCTCGCAGGGGCGGCAACCTGCCGGGCGCTTTGGCCAGTTAACCACCTGGGCAGTAAGCGAGCTGTGTGTACGGATCGTCGTGGTAGTGACGAAAGCCAATTTATCTTATTTAAAAAAAAAGTTCCTGCTGATGTCTGTACGCGCTGAGTCCCGCCGATGTCGATGATATATATCTATAGTATGAGTGTACTTGAAGATCAAAGACAGCTGGGCCGTTTGTTTCAAGTTGACGATGAGATGCGCCGGGCTTGGTGCTGTTGCCGTGAGATATGCAAGTACACGACGGCAAAGGCTTTCACATGATGGCCGTGCCAGGATATTTCTTAGGCTGCAGAGGTCAGGAGTGCCTTATCGCACGGCTTGGTGGCTGAGGATGAGGGCAGAAAGGAGAGACAAGGCCGTGGTTCAGCTCACACCAGAAATGATACTTTGGCGTCGAAAGATGGGTTATGAGGGTGGCAGGAGAGTGCTGAGTCGGCCGGTGCCAAAAGAGTGGGTGGCCAAGCAGAGACGTGTAAACCGTGTAAACCGGGGCAGATGCCTCCTGTGAGCCGAGCCGTAGCGAGGGTGCGACGGCGGCGGCGGCGGCGGCGGCGACGAGGAGGAGGAAAAGGAGAAAAGTGGAAGAATGAACGATCCTGTCATCGAGGGACGTCGGGTGAACAGATGGGGAGGAGGGCAGGGAGGGTAGGGCAGTGGTATTTTTACGAACCTTGGAAGGAGGAGGCGGACGCGGACGCAGAACAGCAGCTGCAGGTGCAGGGAGATGGCACTCCCAAGATTCCCAAGACCTGCATGCTCACAGGCTGGGGCGGGCAGGGGCCCCGGTGGGCCCGCCCATCCTGTCAGGTCGTCGAGAGCAAGGGTGCTTGGGTGCTGGGTAGCAGCGGGTGGTAAAGCGGGAAAGAATCTGCATCCCGCGTACCCATTCGACATGGTCTCCTCGTTCCAAACAGGCAAGGCGGGGGGCTTTCTCCTCCCCGCCTGGCTCAGGACGGTGGGGCCCACTTGCGACTGGATGCATCAATGATGTGCTGCACTGTAGTGTACAGTACCTTCGTAAGGTCAGGATGCCAGGATGTAGAGTAGGATGGATGGGGCTGCTAAAAGACTTGGGCTGGTGTATTTGGTCTTGGACATACAGATGAATACTCTTGTGTTTGTCCATGAATCAACCTTGACCGAGGCCGGGATCGTTGGTCTATCTTGTAGGTACCCAGGTACGGAGTAGTGGGGGGGGGGGCGCGCTGAGAAATACCACAAGAGGCTCCAAGCTCCCATTAAGCTCCAGGCCCCAGGCCCCAGGGCCCCCGGAACGGTCACTGCAGGCCGACGGACGGATCGAAAGCCCAGCTGAGCACTCGGCGCAACGCATGATGCGAGCCCGGCAGGGATGACGAAAAGGGCAGTTTGCCTGTCAACCCATGTTCCTGACAGTCCGAGGCAGTGGAAAGGGGAAAGTTTTGGTCGTACACTCGACAGCTCAGATCAGCCTGGCTGCCTTGGCTGCCTAGCTGCGGTGTTGCTAGGTACTTGAGTATGGAGGATCGACCAAGCTGCCAAGTAGACAAGATGAAGGGAAGGAGGGAGAGAGGGAGAGGTCCAACCTTGAAGATTTTTGTCACGCCTGCACGCTAGGCCTTGACATCCATCCTCAACATCCTCCAGTCCTCCTCCTCCTGCTCCTCTTCATCCTCCTCCTCCCCCCCCCACTCCCCACTCCGCTTCAGCCACCCGCCTGCCGTTTGCGAAATCCTCCGCACTAGTCTACCTACCCAAGGTACCTAGGTAGGTAGTACATGCTCGCCTAATTCACACCTTAGGCTCTGAGGGTGTGCTCCGGCCCCCGGCCCAGTCGAGCAACGCAGACAGAGAACAGAGACCATCGCTCCTGGGCCCTGGCCCCAGGGAACGAGCCCAGGTGCAACCCGGGAGGAGGTGGGTGCCTACCTACCTAGGTATCTACTCCGTACGTGTGTTCATCTCGCCCGCCCACGTGCGCTACTATCAATAGTGTCTCAGCCAGCAACTCTATTCCAACATCGACTCCTCACCACCTGGGTTGACGTTCTCGGTGTTTACTAGTGTAGCACCGTCTAATAAGGGAGCACATGCCATGTCCCAATCCGCAGCGTCCTCTATCAACATCTCCTACTATCTTCTGCACTGTCGCCATTCTCATCGTTAACATTCAAGTCCCGCCGCCAGCTACTTGGTCCTCGAATCGGACGGCGTAGCCAGCTATAGCTCCGTACGGAGTGCGGAGCATACCAGCCAGCCAACCACTCAGGAGTCACGGCGCAACAAGAAGACCATTTCTGCAACGTGATAGGCCAATTACGAAACCTTTTTTTCCGTCTGCTGAACCAGCTGTTTTGTCCAACGGCCACCCCCAAATCAAGCTCGATTCGCGCTCAATCTTGTTCAGATCATTTCTGAGCCGCTGACATCTTTTGGTTTGATTGTGTGGTAGCATCACCAGGTTGGGCAACCCCGACGGAGCAGCTTTACTGGCTGTCCGCTTAAAGTGCACAATGCATCTTGTCACAGATTCTCTGTTCGAGTATTCGGTAGACTACTGCACAGTGCACCCAAGGCCTTTGGTGAGGCGAGCTGAAGGAAGGCCGAGACCGCACGGCGGGGACGAACGGAGTACATACCTACCTAGGTACCCTGGTAGTGTACCTTCAACTACACTACACAGTAGTCGTTCACAGGGGCTATCGGAAATTGCTTGCTCAGGTGGCCGGGTTGATGTGTACTGTACGTCTCAACACACGGCACGGTTATTAGAGTTTCATTCGTTTGGATCCCTACACAATATATTGATCTGGGCAGCTTAGAAGCATCACAGAAATCTCCATCGCCCAGTTCGCCCTCTAGAACAAGCCCCGCTCAATCCACTCGGCCAGTGTTGCAACCAAGGTCTCCTCAAGGATCAGCACTGAGCGAAGTTTGGGACAACCACCTGATTGCACGTGTTTCAACAAGGCTGGGAGCAAGACATGTCGACTCTTCTCACCCTTAGATCAGGCTACATGTATGTACTTGTGCTGGTGTGAGGCACAGCCAACAGGGGCAATACGGCAACCCCGAAGCATCCTTGCCTTGGGGCCAAGCCAAGTTGGACCGTTTTCCAGAAAGCACAAAGAAGCCAAAAGTGTATTCCAAAGCCACAGGTCCAGAAACTGCGCCAGGACGCCAGGACGCCATTTCAAGGGATCACGTGTGCTTTGTATCCCTGCTCTCTTCGCCGTCAACTGCTCCTTCTGGCACCCAGCTCCGATGCAGGGCGTGCCGACGTCCGGCCGCCTGCAGTTTATTGTACCTTCTCTACGTTTAGCAGTTACTGTAATCAGGGCACTAGTACAAACTGCTTTTAGGCTGCATATACTTAGATCGATGGGTCTTAACTTAATTCCTATTAACTAAACGAGAGATAGGTCTACGTAGGTATTGTTTATATACAGGGTTTTACCTGTAATAACGTTAAATCGTGACTTCTAGCCTATTAGTGATAGGGGCCCTGCCCTATCTTATTCTTTATTCGAGTACAAAAAGATATAGTTACTTATACTAATGATAACGAGGAGAAAAAGTTACTCTTTATAGACCTATAGTTAGAAACGGTAAGGAAGCTATTAGGACTAAGGTATTGTTTTAAATTTAAAATACTATATTTTAATTAGCTAATAGGGTTATACTATATATATTTATACTAATAAAGTATAAGCGAACACTCTATATAAAATAGGTAGCTAGGTATATAAAGGTACCTAAAGTTTATTTTATTATAAGTTATAATAAACTTATTATATAAATTTAAAATAAAATATTTAACCCCTAGTTAGTTATTTAAACTTATAGAATATTAATCAAGTTATATAATAAACCCTAAGTAGAAAAACGTCTAGGATTTAATAATATATTTTTGTTCTAGGGGTTAGAGTTTATAGAAAGAGGTAATTATAGGGGTATAAGTTTAACCTAAAATCTCAGTTAATTATACAAAAAATACTATAACTTTAACACTTATTAATACCCCTATAAACTAACTTTAACCTTATAAAATTATATATTATTATATAGTTTCGAAGGCGATCTATATAACGAGACTAGTTATATTTAGTATATTACATTACTTAACCGTGTAGTTAGCGGTTAAACATTTATATAGTTATATAGTAAAATGTATAAATATTTACTATAATTCTAAAAAGTTTTATAGTTTAGTATTTACCTTATACTTACAAATTAATAGATATACGTTGCTTTTCCCCTTAACTAGCATTTAAAACACTACCTAGTTTTAGAAGTAATTAAGGTTATTACTAAGTTATTTATAGCTTTTCTTAAATATTATCTTATTCTTATATTAAGAAAGTAAAGAAACTACTTAGCTAGTATATAAGCTAGCTACTAATTTTAATAATATTTACCTAATAGTACTTTAATAAATATACTTCGTTCCTAGGTACTATTTTAAAGAAAGTTACTTATGATATAAAACTTATTCTAAAAGAGTTTTAATTTATTACTTTATTAATATTAATACTATACGTAATTACTTTTTATATAAATATAAAACTATTTTATATCTTGTTAATAATAAGCTTATAAAGTTCTATTAATAAGGTTTTTACTAGTAATATACTTATAAGTAATGTTATATTAAAAGATAAGTATAAATACTACATATATAATAAGTTTTAGTATATAGGTATATACGTATATTATAGGTATGTAAATATATAATAGGTATATAAATATATAATAAGTGTATAGGTATATAACTTAAAAAATAAATGATTTTTATCAAACTTAAAATAAATATATTTAAGTTTAAGTATTATAGTAGTATACTTTATATTATACTAGCTATAGTTTTAAAAGTATAATAAATACTAATTTCCTTTGAAAATATAGTAACATTATAAAGATATACTAAGTATTAAAGTTATAAACTAAATTTAAAACTAGGTTCATTTTAAATATTTACTTATTATAAACCTATTTAATTTATATTTATAATATTATCATTAGTAAGCTATATATACATTAAATATAATATACTAACTATTTATATTCTTTGAGTTCCTCTACTAAGCTAGAATTATAGTAAGTATCTTAGAAAAATAAGATATAATATGTCTTTTTAGATAAATATAGTAAGTTTTAATATATAGGAAATTTTATAGTAATATTCTAATTTACTTCTATAAGCTTAGAAGCCTCTATATAAGTAGCTATAGTATTAGGCTATACTCTAAAGTACTTATTTATACTAGTACTATTAACGTTAAAGCTATTATAATTTATAAGCTACTAGTCTAACGCTCTTAAGTACTAAGTAAAAGTACTACTTATTATATAACTTAAGCTTTTAAATTATTTAAAATAAGTAATATTAAAAAGCTACTATTACTTTATAAGTTCTAGCTTTATTCTTTAATATATATCTTATTAGTAAAACTAACTAATTATAATAACTTGTTTATAATAACTTTCTTTTATAAAGCTACTTAGATATAATTAAATAAACTAGTAAAATAACTTTAAGTAAGGTAAGTATATTCTATTATCTAGATATATAACTCTAATAGCTTTATAATAATATAGTTAAGGGTAGTATATAAGGTAGTAGAGGGGCCTTAGTAGCGGATCCTTATAAGGGCCCTTATCGATAAAGCTACTATACTTGTACCTACTACCCAGGCCTATAAGGATTAAGTTTTTCTTTCTCTCTTTCTTTCTGAGGTAAGCCTACTTATAAAATCCACTATATTTAGTATAAACCTTAAGTATTGATAATATAAAGCCTAAGTAATATCTTTAATATTATAAAGATAAATAAATAAGTTTATCTCTATATTAGAGTAGCCTTTTCCTTAGAACTAAATCTATGATATATAAAGATAATTAATATATTCTTAATAATACTAAAAGAGATTAAACTAGAATCTTAATACATTCTAATCTTTAAAAACCTTAAAGTTAAAGTTAAGAATTATATAAAATATAGTATTAGAAAAGTAAGTATTACTAAGTTAGTTAAGCTTAAAAAAAGCTTTATTAAATAAAACCAAAGAATACCCTAATTATAGAAATAAGAGATAGTTAAATTAAGTTAGTTAAAAAAAACTTTATAATTATAAGTCTTTTAACTTTATACTTAGGAGGGATTATACTTTTATAGCCTTATAATTTTAAACGTTATTCATATTATTCTCATACTATATATCTTATATATTTATTATATATCTAATATGATAAATATATATCCTCTCTTAAGTATAAGGTTAAAAGACTTATAATTATAGTTTTTTTTAACTAAGTTAA
>MAVT02001368.1:0-13261 GCA_001702395.2 Diaporthe helianthi | reverse complement strand
TACTTATTATAGCTCTAGCTTAGTAAAGGAACTTAAAGAATATAAATAGTTAATAAAAGAAATATTTATAATCTTATAAATTAGTTCTAATAAATATTTAAATATAAATAAATTAAAGGAATTTATATATATATATTACTAGTCTATAAAGTTTCAATCTTAATTATAACCTTAGTTATAGCTTTTGTTATTAATTAGTATTATTTCATAGAGAAATATTATACTTATCTTTTAATAAAGGTTATACTTTACTTATAGTCCCTTAACTATTATAAGTAGTATTTTAACTTAAAACTAACTACTTTCATTACCCTTTAGTTATATACGCTTTATTATTATAAACTTTAGTAATTAGTCTTAATTCTTAGCTTAATAAGATATTATTTAATAAGGGTGAAAAATTATTTAAGCTACTTTAACATTAAGTTCTTTAAAAGGATAAATTATAAATATTCTCTATTATTATAATATAAAGGAAATAATTGATTAAAACTACTTTAGTATATATTATTCATTTCCTTAAACCTACTTTAATACTATAATATATAAACTTTACTTTATTTATATAATAATGTGTATTTTTAGGTATAATTACTAGTAAATATTCTAGGGAAGTTATACTACTAAATATAATAAAGGTATAAAACTAATTATTACCCTTTTAAGCCTTATTACTTAAGCTTTTAAGGACTACTATACATAGTAACTACTAGAAGCTATAACTCTAAACCTATTAGTATAATATACTATTATATATTCAATAACTATTAGAAACCTAAAGCGTAAATCTTTAGTAATATTTTATGTTTTATTAACTCGTTTAATTATAATTTAATTAAACTAAGAATACTTAAACTAATGTATTTATGTAAATGATTAAATTAATTATTAAAACATATTTTTAATAATAAGTAAATGGGTTTCAATATAATAAAATAATTTATGCATTATGTGTAATATATTTAGTTAACTTTTCTACTCTATTCTTTTAAAATTAAATACTTCTCTACTTCGAGACTGTTTTCTTTAAGACAAAAGGCTATACACACTTCTAATAATTTGAAAATTTAGTATCTTCCGACCCTGCCGGGGCAGACAATTTTGCAGACTGAGGCTAGTGCGCAGGTAGCTACACCGCAGGTACGGAGTAATGTGGATTTGTCGCCATTCTTGGCAGCAATTTGTTGTGAGGCTCGGCCATTGATGGTAGCATCCCACTGTATGTACTGATCGGCGCGGCGGGCGTCTTCAGATATCCGATGGTCGCGGTCTAGGTACACGAGATGGCATCAGCTCCTGGACCCATACATAACACACACTTGAGTCCCCGCCCTCTCCACCTCCGCCCCCGACCCCCGCCCCCTATCACGAGTCGTTCCCCAGGTATACTTTGAGAAGGTACCGGAAAGGTCGGAAATATGTTTGAGATGGACCCTGCTTTGTACAGAGTACATTGTACTGTGTACCTTTGTAGCAGTTGGGAGTCGTGGTTTGTCCGCAAACACTTCTCGGAATCCGAAGATGGAAGCTTCCGTGATCGCTGTGCCACGCCTGGCTGGCTGACTTCCGGTGAGGCACTAGTGGAAGAGGCAAGACCCTGAAAATTTGCAGTGGGGGCTTGGTTTTGAACTTGTGGACACTACCAAAGTACTTTTCGAGAGCGAGCTCGAGTGTTAGGGCATCTGCTGTCGACTCAGAGTAGCTTGTCTGAATCTGACATGCCCCTGTTATCGATAAGCAGATGAGTTCTGAGATGTATAAAATAATATCCTCAACAGGATTCGATGTTGACTAGCTGCCAGAGGCGTGAATAGCGAGGCCACAACGTCGATTTTTTATTGTCCGCTTTGTTGAGGCCATTCCAACCCAGCAAACATGTGCGGAATAAGCGCCTTCATGAGCCACGGCTGCTCCCACCGTGGCCCCGAGGAGACCAAACAGATCGTCGACGAGCTCGAGAGCAGCCTCGACATCATCGCCCATCGCGGTCCTGACGCCAGAGGAACATGGTACAGTAAGAACCACCAGGTCGGTCAGTATTACCCTTCCCTCGTGAAGCGTCCAATCGACAGCCGTTTTCCCTGACACCAACCCCCCAAAAGGCCTCGGTCACGTCCGTCTCTCTATTCTAGACCTCTCTCCCACCGGCAACCAGCCCTTCCACGACTCCCACCCTCCCTCTGCGCCCACCATCTCCGCCGTCGTCAACGGCGAGCTCTACAACCACGAGTACTACAGGGATCTCCTCTCACCCGAGTTCCAATTTGTCGGAACTTCGGACTGTGAGATTGTCATCGCCCTGTACAAACATTACGGCCTCTCGTTCCTGGAGCACCTGCGTGGCGAGTTTGCGTTCGTGTTGTGGGACGAGAGCAAAAAGAGGCTGATTGCCGGACGGGATCGGTATGGCATCAAGAGCTTGTACTATACCTGGCACGAAGGGAAGTTGCTGGTGGCCACCGAGATGAAGAGCTTTCTGAGGTTTGGAAAGGGAATGGAGTGGGGCGTGAGGGAGTTGCGGGAACAGAGTTGGCGGGTGGGAAGCGAGACTTACTTCAAAGGTATCTACAGGGTGAGCATATATTCTTTCTTCCGTGGACTTTTGGGCGCTCTGTGGATGAGGCGTAGGGAGGGATGACGAAGTGCTGATGAAACGTGATGTGCTATAGATTCTCCCGGGATATTACTTAGTCGCAAGGCCTGGTGAGCAAGAGTATCAGGTGCCTTATTGGGACGTCGAGTATCCGGACAAGGTAAGTCTCTTCCGGCATCTGCACTACATGGCACATCAATTCTAATAGCCCACCTCGCAGTCAATCCCTGATTCTCGTTCCGCCACTGAAATCATGGAGAACGTCCGCGCACGTCTCCTGGAGGCCACCAAAATCCGCCTCAAAGCCGACGTGCCAGTGGCCGTCTACCTATCGGGCGGCATCGACTCGTCTTCGGTGGCCGGCATGGTGGCCCACCTCATGAAACAAGGCCACCACCTCGGCTCCGAATCGTCGACCATGCCCTCCAAGATGAAGTGCTTCACCGTGCAGTTCGACGAGAGTACCGGCGCAGACGAGTCGGCCGTGGCGCACCGCACGGCGGCATGGCTGGGCGTGGACATTCACATGGTGAAAATGGACGAAGAGGCCCTGGTCGCGCGCTTCGAGGACACGGTGTGGAACGCCGAGGTGCCACTGCCGGATCTCAACGGAATGGGACGGTACGCGCTCGCCGAGGCCGTTCATAAGCAGGGAATCAAAGTCGTTATCACCGGGGAGGGCTCTGATGAGCACTTTGGGGGCTACGACGCCTTTCGCGCTGACTGGCTGAGCGAGGCCGATCATTCGTGGGCGGCGCAGGAAGAGCAACTCTCTGCGAGTGACCGTGATGAGGCGCTGCAGACGGCCGTGGCCGCCAGCAAGCACGGAATCTTCGGGGATTTCACGCCAGAGATCCCCGCTGCCTCCGAGAGGATGATCAACCACGGGTATGTCATTCCCTCCATCGCACGCGTGGGCTCTCTTCCCTTCGCAGAGTGGACCAGACATGCCCACGGGGACACGGTGCCAGAGACGGCCCTTGTTGAGGGCCTCGACGGCCGCGTGCGCGAGAACATTCGGAAGCGGTGGCATCCATTCCACGCGGCGGAGTACATGTTTGTGAAGACCTTCATGCCGCACTTTATCCTGCGTTACAACGGTGACAACGTCGATATGAGACACCAAGTCGAGTCGCGTTGTCCGTTCCTGGACCACCATCTGACTGAGTACGTCAACAACATTCCGCCGGCGCTCAAGATCCAATATGACCACGGCACCAGGTCCTGGCGGGAGAAGCATATTCTGCGTGAGGCGGTGAAGCCGTTTGTGACCGATGAGATTTATAACATGAGTAAGAAGGCTTATATGGGGCCCAGGAAGTTTGGGGTCGGGGGCCCGTTGTGGCAAAAGGTGACTAAGCTGGTGACGAAGGAAAATGTCCAAGAGCTAGGCTTTGTGGACTGGCAGGCGGCCGAGGAGGCGATGAAGAGGGCGTTTGAGGAGCAAGATGCATTGTCTTTGAGGAGAGCCATTACAGTGGCCCAATTTGTGGTGTTGGGGAAGAGGTTTGGCGTAAAGAAGGCGGTGCCGGGGCAATAGAAGGAGAGTTGCATATATCCATAATCGGTATCCGTAGAAGGAAGGGTTTGGCCAATGGTGATAATTATGCATGCTCGTGTTCACGCGTAACTCGTTCTTCCACGAGAAACCCATTGCTGCGGGCGCCCTTTGCCCCTAGGTATGGGAGACGACCCGGCGTTAAACATACAACAACAATGACAACTCCATGGGAAACCGACTCAGTTTCCCCTGCCTAGGTAGGTGCAGTACATAGACTTTTTATATTCATTAAGTTCCTCTATTAAGCCGGAACAACAGTAGCTTCTCTAGAAGGGTGAGGTAATATATCTTTAAGAAACCAAAAGTAGGTCTCTCTATATACCGAGGGGAAATTAATTGTAACTTTCTAATATACTTCTATAATCAAGTAATATAGCTATATTATTAGGCTATACCTATTTAAATTAACATTATTATTTAATTTAAAGCTATATAAGCTATAAGTAACTTAGTTTAATACTATTAAATACTATATAAAAACATAAAAACATAATTACTTAAGTATCTTATATAACTATAGATTAATTTAGATAAATAGTACCGTTACGTATAATTATTTAAAAATAATAGGTAAATCCTTGAAAATTATTATAATGTAGGTAAAACTTCTTATAAAGTTTAAGTTTAATTTAAAATGTAGTTTAGTTTTTTTAAAACTATTAAATATAAATGTAATAGTTCTATAACTCTTATAATACTAAAGTAAAAGATAGTTAAAAATTTTAAGAAGTGAGAATAGATATTAATATAGTAAAAAAGGATAGTATATAGGTATAATACGCTCCCTATATACTAACGTTAATTAACTATGTAAATCTACATTTAATTCCTTCTCGTTTTTATTATAGTTTTTCTACCCTAGTAGTTTACTAGTGTTTACCTCGTCGCTTTAGCTATTGTATCTTATACCTAAATTCTAATATACACAGATATATTTTTAATAGTATAAAAATTAATTATAATGAGACTATAGTCTATATTATACGTTGTAGGTAGTTAGTAATAGAGTGTTATATAGTAAGTAGAGGAAGATTAGTAGGGTTGTAGACGAGGGTGTAAAAAGTACCTGATTAGGTTGGTGCGGGTGGTTAAGTGAAGCTATCTAATTGGCTGCAGCGTGGAAGTGAACACTATAACTTATATACTATCCGTTTTTTACTGTACGAATATCCGTTCTCTAAAAAGTAGCCTAAAAAGGAGGAGATAGGCTAGTTATAGAAGGATAATGTAATGAAATATAATATAGTTAGCGAAATATAGTTAAAGGTCTTTTAACCTTATACCTAGGAGGGTAAGTACGGTCTATGGAAAATTTTCTAGCCCGCCGATAGCCTAAGCGTACACCGCTAAGTTTATACGCGTCGCGCGACTCTATTTTCTTCATTCAACCGCAACAACCGCAATCAATGGCCGAATTACGTCGTTTTGGTGCCGAATGATCGGAAAATCGTCCATTTAAGTGTGGATTCAATACGGACACGAAAATGTATGTATATGGTGCTTTAGATGCTAGCTAATAGAATAGGGAGGTCGCAGACGCGACAAAGATCAAAGACACCAAAACAGTCAGAAAAATTCCAGATGTCGCGATCGTACCAAAGAGTGCAAAAAAGTCAAAATAGCAGTTTGGCGCCGTGTCCGATATAAAACCACAGGTCGAGATAAAAATCATTTAGTTCAGTTGGCCAAAAGGTATCCGAAATACAGCTATTCACACTTCACGTTTAACACTGTGTCTTTTGCAAACGATTAAGAAAAACACCACTAAAATACAATTGATTTGAGATTAAATGAATGAGAATTGGCTGGAGGATCCCTTCTCGAAGCTGGTGGGTACCTAGGTAGAAAAACAGCCTCCGGCTCTAATAAATTTCCCCCATATTGTAGGCAGTTCCAATATCATCTATGTCTCGACTCCCACCTCACCAGAACGCCGCAACCCTCACTTCGATGCTCTCACGGGCCTCCTCCGCGTCATGTTGTCCCACAAGTTCAAACGCACTATGCACCGTCCCGCCGACGCCCAATCCTCCTTTCCCTCCATCCCTGCGCGGTGCCCTCGCATTCGCCTCCATCTCATTGTCGAATAACTGGATCACGAGGACCTCACTCGGTTCCTGATCTGCAATGAAATGCCAGTCATGCGCTCCACCCCCCTGTCCATTCCTTGGTGCGTAAGCCAAATACCCCTCGGTATCATACGTAGTCCCCTCGGATGAAGAAGGAGCGAGAGTAGAGGCGGAGGCGGAGTTGGGACTTTGGTGGGGACCAATGATACGCGACAGGTGAGCTGGGATAGTCCGGTCAAGTGGCTCCAGTTGGGCAGAAACTACGTAATCCTCCTCGGGAAACTTGTTGGCTGGTGCGAGGGCTAGCGGATCGCGCTTGACCGTCTTGATCGGGCGCCAGATGGAAAACAGCGCAAAGCGCGGGACGCCGGCCTCGTGGTAGTGGTCCTTGAGATCTTCCCACCGGACCCCGCGGGAAAGTAGAGCGTTTTCCGCCGTGATGACATGCTCTGCCGCCGAAGTGACTTGGTGCGCGTGCTTGCGAATGTGCAGTCTTGCGCCCCTGGGCGTGAGGTCGAGGTGGACTTTGGGGGCGGGGGAGACGGTGTCGGACTTGGTGAGGCCGACGATGGGAGGGAACTTGGGAGTAGTACCGCTGCTGCCTGATTCTCCCTCCCCCTCGTCCCTTTCCCCTTCTACTTTTCCGCCGTCTTCTGCTGAAGAGCTGGAATCGCCGGTGCCCTCACTGTACAGCTGCGTCCGCACAACCGCCGCACTCACCACCGCTGTCTTGCAGCCCGTCAACTTCTTCACAAACTCCTCGACTTCGGGAAAATGGACGTCCCTGAGTGCCTTTTCATCTTTCCAGCTCGCATGGCCGAACGGCTCAGCGTGCAAAGCCGAGTGGTGCCGACGGGCCGTAAACCCATGCACCGAGAGCTTATAAGGCGAGGCATCGCCCAGGTCGAGCGTAGGCCTGAGGTCTGTGAGTGGAAGCGTGACGATGGAGCTGAACTCGGAGAGAGAGGGCAGGAGGTAGGCTTCTTTGGCCGTGGCGGGCCTTGCGTTGGGTGGCAGGTAGCGGAAGATGCCTTGGTGGGACATGATGCAAGTTGGCGTTGACGAGGATACCTAGGTAAACAAGCGTGCGAACTTTTACACTGACATGTCTTCTTCGTTTCAATGTTGGCTCATTTCACTACGAGACTCTTAAAAACAACAAGGTAGGTACTAAGTAAGTACATGACAAACTGGGCGCGTCAAATGCCTCACGCAATTGTCCGAGACATTTCTTGATCTGTATAGTACCATACCAAATCTAAAAACATGCGATGGAGGCAGCCTCCAAGAAGTTGCACCTCGTAAAACGGAGATTGTTCGTGTCACCTTGACAGAAACCGGCCCAAAACAGTCACACGCTCACTGAACAGCTCTGTGTTGCCAAACGAGGCCAACCTCCGGCCCACTGCTTGGCGGGCAGGGCTGACTCGGATAGGTGCGGCTGAATGGTTACAGCCGAGCGATGGGCCGTGCCGTGGAGCTTGGAGAAACAACTTAAACGTACTGAGTCGTACGCGATCAGGCGGAGTGCAGGAAAAGAAAAAGAAGGAAGGAAAAAAAAACCGCCGCTAAGTCCGAGTACCACCAAAACCCTTTATATTAGCATCGCGATTATACCACAACCACATTATATGTGCTTGGTCTTAATTAAATATATATCCTGAAAGTAAGTATCTAATTTAGATAATATTAAATAATTTTAATGGTCGCTGTTTAGGGTTGAGTGATCGGTGGAAACCCCTAGTAATTATGATTCTAGTATGTAACCAGCGGCGGTTTACTGTGTACGGAGTATTATGCAGTCCGCCTGCCTGGGGCACGGGATCCCGAGGTCGGCGCGAATAGCAGTCCGAAGTACGGGCTTTGTCAACATCGAAAAATGTCCGGCACCGGCGGCTTGTTGTACAGAGTAGCTCCACTTGTATCCAACTGTTGGCGCTGAGTTACCACAGTTTAAGCTTTATGCCCGGGCCGTCCGGAGCTCAGCGGGACTCAGCGGGATCAGCGGGGTTCAGCGGGACTCAGCGGGGCTGTCAGCCTAACCCCTCCACTTCACGACGCCTGCCAAGAAATCCATGTGTCACGGTGACCACTACGCATACCTCTGGGAGACGGTACACTTTGAGGATACCCCGGGCTAATTAGTACCTAGTACAATGTTAAGTCGGCTGGGTCGGCTTATCCATCGACCTCTCTCGGTTCTTACTCCGATCCAAGCCGATGATGCAGAAAATACCTCTTGTAATCGAAGCTAACATCTACTCACCCACTACTTCCGTCCACTTACCTACTAGTTTTTTTTTAATAACTTACCTAGTACCTACTTTTATAAATAACCTCCTTATATTCTTAAGTATCTTTTACTTTACGTTAAACTAATAACTATATTAACTTTCTCTTTAGATTTCTAATATTTAATATATATAACTTATTTACTCTTTAATTTATTAACTTTTTAATCTCTTAAATAATTAGTTTTCCAGCATTTAGGGCTTTTACTCTTAAGCTTTTAAACTTCTAAGTATTAATTGTTTTTTAATTATATATCTAATTTTCATTTTTTAAAAAAATTAAAAAGTTTAATAAATTTCATCTCTATTTTATATATAATTTAAGATTTATATAATACTTCTTTTATTATAATAAATATTTAAAAATCTAAAGTACTGTAGCTAGGTACATAGTTTTATATAAACTCTCTACCTAAAATTCATCTAGGTGAGTTATTGAAAATATGTACTTAGGAAAGTGAGTGGACGGAAATGGTGAGTGAGTGGACGCTGGATGTCGTAATCGTTGCTACAGAACAGATCCACTTTACCATTAAAGGTTTTTCAATGTTCTTGCTTCCGCCGCGATTCAATCTCCCAATTTCCCAACTCAACCCCTCTTCCACATACCATCGGTCCCTCCAAAACCCTCCCTCATTTCTCTTAAGCTCTTGGTCGTCAAAATCACACCATCCCAACACAACTTGAATCTCACCCCTGCAAACCATCGCAAGTCACCCACCCGAGTGAAAGATGGGCCGCATCCTCATCACCGGATCCACCGACGGCTTCGGCCTCGGCGCCGCCCGTCAGCTCGTCGAGCGCAACCACACCGTCTATCTGCACGCGCGCAACGCGGCCCGCGCCGAAGAGGCAAAGAAGCTCGTCCCCGGCGCCGCGGGCGTCTTCGTCGCCGACCTCACCAGCACGTCCGAGACTCGCTCCCTCGCCGAGCAGGCCAACGCAGTCGGGCAGTTCGACGCCGTCGTGCTAAACGCCGGCTTGCTGTACGGGCCCTTTCGCAAGACCGAGTCGGGCGTGCCCGCCCAGGTCTTTGTCAACTTGGTGTCGCCGTACATCTTCACCTGCCTGCTGACGCCGCCGAAACGGATTGTGTTCGTATCGTCGGTGCTGCATCGCGAGGCCAAGCCCGAGGTCGAGGACATCTTCTGGCTCCGGAGGGGCGAGAAGGAGTGGAACGACTTCGAAGCGTACTGCAACTCCAAGTTTCACGTCATGTGCCTCGTGAATACGGCCGCGAGGAGATTGCAGGGCAAGGGCACGTCGGTGGTGGCGATGCACCCGGGCTACGTGCCCACCAAGCTCACAAAGTTCGAGGCGCCTGACAAGATGGAAGACGGGCTAGCGACCTATGTCATGCTGGCCGAGGGTGAATACGATGTGAGTGGAGAGACGGGTCGGTATTTTGATCCGAAGAAGCAAAAGGGCGAGCCCTTGCCTGCTACCGAAGACGTAGGCTTTCAGGAGGCGGTGGTGAAGGCTTTGGAGGACTTTACGGGACTGAAGCTCCCGGGTTCTGCGTGAGGGCACCGACGATCGATACTTACATCTAGTCTTAACATTGAATCCACCAAACCCTCCGAGCCGAAACAAGTAGTGTACTCGTCCTGCCAAGCGAAAAGAATCCAAACTCACACCACCAACCCCCCGGGGCCCTTTGCATAATCCAACGTTCCCCCGACTTCAACTCATTGACCTAAGCAATAGGTCCATAAAAGCTAAATAAGCCCTTGGGATCATACGCCGCTTTCAATTCCTGCAGGCGAGTCACCCGCCACTCCTCCTGCCCATACCACTGCTTCGGCCCCTCATTTCCAAACGCATAGTTCAGATACACGGGAACATAATCACGTCCTGTGCCCTCGTGGAGGATCTGGCGGAACTCGTTCCCTAGCCTCGCAACCTCCTGGTCCAGCGCCGCGTCACCGGGCATGTACTGCAGCAACGGCCCAACCAACACATTCTGAGCGCGGTACGCATACGCACTCGAATCATCTGCCTTGGCCTTGACCGCTTGCATGGAATAGTCATCAAAGGTGATCATTGAGCTACTGAGCGCCGGGTTGGTCAAAATGCTGTTGGCGTAGAAATCAAAGGCGAGCCTCTGGGCGGTGCTGTTGTAGGTCTCGAGGTAGATGGGGAAGCGCGGGTTGTTGGCGCCAGTCTTTTGGCACGGCCCGTCGGTGGTCCTGACGCCGACGAACTTGGCGAGGTCGGTGTACACGCCAGAGTCCGTCGAGTTGGAAAGGGGCCCGAGGGCGTAGAATGGAGCGGTGTAGGCTGAATCGACGGCGGTGACGCCTTCTTGCATCAGGAGGATTTGGACGATGGGCTGAGAGAATAAGTTAGATTTAACCTTGGCACACTTTGGGGGGATTGACAGGGGGCCGACATCTGGAGGAAGACGAGAGGGAGGGCTGAACTGACTTTCTCGGCATCGAGATCCGGGATCTTCACCCAATAACTCCAGTTGATCAAATCCACCGGCTGCGTCCCGTTCTTCAATATCTCGTTGTTCGTCACCTCGTACACTTCCTCCACCTTGTCGGCGCTGAAGTTCAACACCTCTAGCGCCCAGTCTTGATGTTCGACATCGTGGATCTGGGATGTGACGCTGGTGACAATTCCAAAGTTGTGGCCCGCGCCGTTCATGGCCCACCACAGGTCCGGGTTCGCCGTCTCGCTGATCGTGACGAGCGTGCCGTTGGCGAGAACAACGTTCATGGAACGGAACTGGTCGCCAATCAGCCCGTAGCGGCCTTGGAGGAATCCGTGGCCACCACCAAGGCCGGGTCCAAGATAAGAGACACATTCACATGCACCAGTGACTTCAAACCGCCATGTGTTAGCATCATCAGAGGTACACACGGGATCTAGATAGGTGTAGGAGGATGGACACCAGTTGACTTACCTGCCTGCTTGCCAGCATCCCAAAGCGCGCGTGAGAGAACATGCGACTTGGTTCCGCCGGCCACTGTCACCGTCTGGCCATCTTCGGCAATTTTCACACCCGTGAGCTCATCGAGGTCCAACAGGATGCCGCTCTTCATGTTGCCCAGTGTGGTGATGGCGCCATGGCCACTGTTTGTGGCCAGGAAGGGGAGACCTTTCTTGTTGGCAAACTTGACCTGTGCCCCAAACCGCCGGACTCCATTATTAGCCATAGACCTAGTGAGGAAAGGTAGACAGGAAGTATTGAAAAAAATAAAAATTGGACGATTCGTCTTACCGTCTCGACAACATCCTTCTCAATGGCAGGCCTCACGACCACGTTCACGGTCGGCAATTCCAAATTTGACCACCGCGTCGTGAAATTGTTGAATTCGTCGGATCCCGTATAGAAAATCTTCGCGGTGCTCGAAAGCGATTTGACAAGGGCTTGGTAGTCGGCGTCCGCCCGGGACCAAAGAGTGTGGCCATTTACACCCACAGCAGTCAACGCCGTAGCGAGAATTTGCAGGCCACTGGTATGCATTGTGACTGGAACTGTGACCCTGACGGCTTTTGAGGAAATAATTAAGAATATGACTAGCGAGTGATCGGGTTCCAACAAGTCAATCAGCAGTCGCAACTAGCTGGTCTTGAAATATATAGTCTGGGACGGCGCATATTGCAAAGAAGCCCTCCCAAGGGGGACCGGCTAACGACTCATGAGCCCTCGGGGACTGAAGATGGCCTCATTTCCGAAGCAGGATGGAGAGTTGTCGGCTGTCACACGGTGGATACTTTCCAGGCACCCATCGTGGGCCTACCTACCTTAGGGCAGGTACTTCAGCACAGTGAGATGACCTTAGGGATCTAAAGGATAGAACTCTCCATATCTCCTTGCGCGCGCGGGTCGGGTTCGGCGGGTTAGAACTTTGTGCGTTCGCCTTCAGCGTATTCACGGTGTAGTCGCTTTGCCATAGGTGTGATCGTCAAGAAGGGCCTGAAGGATCAAGGCTCGGGGCACACTCCGAGGACTAAGACTTGCGCGGGCGCAACGCGCTTAGTCAGCCAAACCTGTCCAAGCGTATTAGAGCACATCGTTAAAGGCTCATAGTCCCATAGGTATGATCTAGAGTAGCGCCTTTGGCAACCGGATGCACCAGGTACCTGGACGGCCGTTTTAGAGAACTTCACCGAAACTACATATACTTTTCAACAGCTTTTAGGTATATTTATATACATATATGAATATAAGTAATTCTTGATCAATTTAATACTATATAATACAAATAAATTTAATCTTGAATTATTTCGAACTTCTTTGTTAATTATTATATAAAATAAAGAAAACTAAGAAATAAATTTTAAAAATTAAGTTTATTTATTTATTTTTTAAAACTATTTTAGTATAATTAGATATAGTTGTATTATATAGTAGTACATGTAATATATTAAACTATATATTATCGATATACTATTAGATAATATAATAATAAACTTTTTTATAGCTATAAATATTCACTAGTATAGATATAACTAAAAAATAAGTATAATAGTATATAAATATATATATTATATATAAGCTTAGGTATATTATAAGTAGAAAATAAAAATTATAAGTAAAATAGAGATTAAGTTAAATTTATAGAAGTTATTAAGTATTAATAAAATTATTAAAGCTTAATAATTATTTATTTTATTTATATTCCTCGACTATATTCTTTAAATATAAAGTCTTACTTATATATAATTTAATTTATATTATTTATTAACTATTTATATTCTTTAAGTTCCTCTACTAAGCTAGAACTATAGTAAG
>MAVT02001367.1:0-13273 GCA_001702395.2 Diaporthe helianthi | reverse complement strand
AAGATGGAGGGGAGTGGTTAGCGTAAAAGTGGGCAACTCGTTGGGGTGGGCAACTTGTTGGTGTTTAACGTTATTATATTTACTCTTAGCTTTTTATAAAACTTGGTAATATTTAGTTATTAACTTTAAGAAACTAAATAAGGATTAATATAAGTTTTATAATATATTAATAATAGTAAATTATGTTTTAAAGACTTCTTAGTATATTTTATATTTTAAAATAGTAACTATTAAGATAATAGCTAAATTATATTATAAAGGACTATTTTATATCTTTAAATTCTTGGAAATAGTATTTTCTAAGAATAAACCTTAATTTATCTTTATATTTATAAAGAAACTATATATAATTATTAAAGTTAAATAAAAGCTATCTTTACTAAAATACTCTACTT
This sequence comes from Diaporthe helianthi, assembly GCA_001702395.2. Classification (NCBI taxonomy): domain Eukaryota; kingdom Fungi; phylum Ascomycota; class Sordariomycetes; order Diaporthales; family Diaporthaceae; genus Diaporthe; species Diaporthe helianthi. Next base: position 12,878 of record MAVT02001367.1, on the reverse strand, counting down.
TTTAAAGTTAAGTAGAAAACCTTAAATAATAAATTTACTAGTATCTTTATACATTAAAAAGGGGCAAGGGATCTAGTTAGCTAACTAGGGACTAGCCTAATTAGGCCTAGGGCTGCTACGAGACGAAGAAGAAGAAGAAGAAAGGAAGGGAAGGCGCTTAAATTTCTTGCTCCTAGTAATGAGACTTTTACGTGCTATTTATACGCGTAGCGTTCCGAAGTATAAGAACCTAATTCCCCGCTCACCCGAACAATATTTATTAACTATTACTAAGATAATTAGTTTAAAAAGATACTAATTCTTAACTTTATATAAAAACTATATTATATATAGTACTAAATGGAATATTACTATTTAAAGCTTATATAAGTACTCTACTTTATATTTATATTAACTAAGATAAGGAAGTTTTATTTAATAACTATAGCTAAAAAGAATAAATTACTTATATCAAAGCTTAAAAACTAGCTTAAAGGATCTAAGGATATATTAATATAGTGTAAAAGGCTATTAAAAAGGTAAATAAATATATAATAAATTAGGTAAATTACTATTATAAATAGCTTAATTTTAATATTAATAATTATATTTTTATTATTAAAACAATATGAATAATAAGCTTAATTTCTTATTAACTTTAATATCCTTTAAATTTATTAATACTAATACTAATAAAGATTCTTATATATTAAAAGTCTTTCTAATAGAGTAAAGTTTAGTAAAACTTTATATAAATTAGCTTTATAAAAATTATTAAAACCTATTCTTAGGATAAGAGTTAATATAACTAGATAGAGAGATTACTAATAAAGAAGAAGAATAAGAAGTAGAGGAGGTACTTACTTTTTATATTAATAAGTAAATAGGTAACTTAGAGTATTAAATGTTTTAAAAAGGGTAAAACTTAAATAACTAATAGTATCTTATAAAGAATTTTTAGAATAGTATAGTAGTACTAGAAACTTACTATAATTAATAGCTTAATTATATAAAACTACTAGTATAACTAGTATTATAAATAGTAGTAGTAGTAGCTAATAAAGTAACTAAACTCTACTTTAATAATAACTTTATTATAAATAAAGGCTAATACTTATACTAAATAGGTTAATATTAAGGTATTAATACTATAAATTAAGCTATTACCTTAAAAGATAATTATATAAGAAAATATAATAATTTATCTAATATTATTAATATAGATATAATACTAATAGGGAATTAAAATAATATTTTTAAAGAAGAATAGTATACTAAGTATAGTACTTATAAAGAGTAGGACCTATAAACGTCTATATAAATATAGTAATTTACTATAAACTAAGTTTAAAAGAACTTAGTATAATAGTAAGTTTCTTAAGGCTATTCTCTCCTCTAGCTAGGAAAGTATTCTTTAGATGAAAAATATAATAGTTATAAGTTTAACCCTTAAAGTAAGGAACTAGCTTTTATATATTTTTTCTAGAGGGAGGGGTAGTAAATAGTAATATATAGGGTAGTAGAGGGGCTCTAGTAGTAAATCCTTATAAGAGCCCTTATTAATAAGGCTACTATATATATACCTACTACCTAGGCTTATAGAAGTTAATTCTTTCTTTCTTTCTTTCTTTTTTAAGTAAGCCTACTTATAAAATCTACTATATTTAGTATAAACTTTAAGCTTTTATACTATAAAGCCTAATTAACGTCTTAAAACCTAGTATAAGTAGTTTAATACTTTTAAGTAATATATTTAGTTAAAGAATACTTAAAGGTTTATTAACTTAAAGTAATTAATAAATTTTAATATTAATAGTTTAAAAAGACTTTTTATTAAAATTAACCTTATTTTTAGAAATAGTAGAAAGGTAATTAATACTTAATCTTTTCTTTATAAGTATAAAGTTAATAATATAATATTACAACTTTATACTGGATAAATAAAATAAAAGGTATACTAGTACGCTGTTTACCTATACGCTATAGCTAATTAGAGCTCAAAAATGTGATATTAGTGGCTGTGGCTGGTTGGTGTCTGTCTAGCTCGTCGCAACAAAATTCCAAGCAGGTTAATTAGTGCGGGAGAGCTGGCCAGGCCTACTCAGTAGATAGAGTACCTGGGTAGTGAGTGCAGAGAGCATGTCGCGAGAGCCACGTTCATCAGTCCCATGCGCATCACCATCTGCAACAAAGGGGTTTAGATCGTGCTGTCGTGCTGTCGAACCATAAGAATCTCATACTTGACACCCTCAGAGCGCCAGGTAAAGAAAGCACCCTCCTGTACTGCTACACGTGTCCGTCTTGGTGCAACGAGGAGCCCAACGCCACAAAATTGAAAACCCTCGCCTTGGCTGGCCATGCTGAATCTTTGAGCCAGCAAAAATGGGAGAAACACAAGAAAGCTACCCCAATCATTGTGTAGTAATCCCCGTAACCCTGTCCTCATGCATTCACATGCCTTCATACTGCCGAGTAACCACCCCTGGAGCCTGTGCCTTGCACAGTGTTGAGAACCCTCCTCGCCCAGTCCTTGAGAAGGTAGGGCATATCGCGAATGGCGTCACTGTGCGGTAGCAAATCCCAGCCACGAGCGCCATAGCGGTTATAGTTGAGCCAAGATCCGAAGACCAGGTAGGAAGCAGTCCCGAGGAACACGCTGACACAGGCGTCAGTAAATAGTTAAATAAAAAGGGCTGCTGCTGCTAGAGGAATCTGGAAGATGGTGTGGACGTCGACTGTGGCCGTAGACGATAACTTACAGGATGACGAGCCATGTGAAGAACCCCCAGTGCTCGTTGCTGGGGTACTCGTCCGCCGGCAGGCCCTCGCAGGCGTACTTCGTGTGCCAAGTAAGCCTCAGTACGTCGACCTTTTTGTCATTGGCGAGGGGTCCGTAGCTGTCGAAGATGAGGGCCGCGTCTGGCTTCAGCAGTTGGTGTTCCGATTCCGGATCCTTCTGCTCGTCACCGTCGGCCCTCTTTCGTTTCTCGGTGGCCGGGCCTCCATCCTCCTCGGTCTCTTCCTCGCCGGGCTCGTACTTGTCGTCCGTGGGGTCCCACTCGCCCTCCTTGCCCGTCTTGTCTTTGTCACATACCATCTCAACGACGGCTTGCTGTGCGCGCTTCTGCCCGCTGACGGATGATTGTCCACCGTGCAACACGATCCGAACACCCTCCTTCTTGGCGTCAGACTGTGAGTCGGACGTCTTGAGCCGAGTCAACAGGGGCTCCAGGTCGCCGCCCCCGTGATTGAGCAGATTACCTGCGATAGGGATGGTCGCCGTCACTTCGTCTTTGTCGTCTTTGATGCCGCGCACGATACCGCAGACTGTTGTGGACCTAATTTAGCATGGGACGGCGCCTGGCGACGCCGGGGAGGGGGGGGGGTCCTCGAGAGGTCCTCTGTGGTGATGGGAACTCACCCCTTGCCCCGTTCACACAGCTCTCGTCGGCCGGGCCGCTCTTCTTTAGTGGTGCACATAGATCCAGCGTGTACGTGGTGTTCCGGTACTGGAAGGGCTGGTCAACCAGCTCCTGCGTTGTAACTACAGAGTGGGGGCCCCCGAGGTCTTTGAAGTTGAACTTTTGGCGATCGACCAGGATGTTATCGCAATGCAGCAGCATCGCCGCCGCGGGCGTCGCTAGTAGTAGGATGCACAGCAGGCCAGCGGCAGACTGTGCCGCTGGCGTTGCTGTTGTTTTTGCTGTTGTTGTTGTTTTTGTTGTTGGGCAACGCATGGCGGTCGTAGGTCTATGGGCAGCGTGGCGGAAGGGCTGAGGGGTTCGCGGAGGTGGGTAGATGGATGGGCTCGACCCGGCACGAGTGGACGGGTGCTGTGGGCGGGCAGAAGGAAGAACTGCTGCTGTTGTAAATACACGCAAGTGACGGATGCGCTGTGCTGTGGAGGCGTTGGCTCCGATGTTGAACGGACTGGTCACTCTTAAGCAAGCGAGAGATGCGAATTAAACTTGTAAACTACTGCAGTGCAGTTATGGCAGGATCGGACACAAAGAGGTTATTATGCCTTGTACGTTGCTATTGCGTATCATCTTGGCCGTAACCGTTATGTCATGGAGTCTCTCCCGACGTCACGTGCAGCTCAACCCTAACCCTACCCAGGTACCTAGTAGGTACCTGGGTAGGTAGATTGTCAGGAAGGAACCATGCACGGGCCCCTTCGGAGTACTCATAAGTAGTTCTCGGCCTTTTGGCCTTTAAGTACAAACTTAGATAAGAGACAAACAACGGAATCCAACCCATTTGCTTACAATCTTTACAATTTAGCTTGGATCACGGGAATCGAACGCTAGCTACACCACTATAAACGTAGCCTCGTTTAACAACGCTATTTTTAACTAGCTTTTAACAACACTATACTATTATAGAATTACCTTGTCCCTTACACTAACCGTTACTCTAATTGGCCCCCTTTGTATAGCTTTCTAAGTCTCTATGGTAGAACTTAAACAATTGCGCGCTCGTTAGCTTCTTTGCTTTTACTACCTTTTAGGATTGCTATATATTACGAAAATTTAAAACAACGATTTGGAATTCGCTTGCATCTTGGTCCCCTCCTTTAACGAAAACAACCTAATTCCTAACAACAAACAACGCTAGCCTTCAAACTAGTTAATAAAGCGAAAAAGCCTTCCCATATTTTTAGCATTTTAGCAAAAGCTTTTACTAATTAGTTCTATAATGTTAAAACTACGTATAGCTTTCCCAACTAGCCAAACGCTACTCTTTAATAGCAAATTACTATTCTTAACTATTGCTTAGCTATTACCCTATTGCTATATAATAAGCTTTTTATTGTTGCTACAAGTTTTACAAGTATTTATTAAAAGTACTTTTTCGGAATTAAAATATAACTACAACTTGCTAAACAAAAACTATAACTCTAAAACTATTTAAGATATTACATTATATTATTTGCTATTCGAATTTAACTATAACAAAATAGTATTATTTATAGCTAAAAATATTACAACTTTAATTGCTATAGCTATATAATAGCTTTGCAACTAATAAAACTAAAACTTTGCATAGATTATAGCTATAGTTTTTGCTTACGCTTTAATTTTGTAGATTTATATTTAGCCTATAAATATAAATAAAATAAACAAAGGAAAAGAATAATTATTACTTTATCTAGCTAACGTTAGTTTCTTTTACTTGCGAAAATACTATAGTTTAAGCGTTTAGTTTAACGGAAAAATTACAAAGTACTTTAATATCTTTTATTTTATTAAGCGCTTAAAATACATTAAGCAATTATATTTTGAAAATAATATTTATTATATTTAGTCTTAATGTTTTTTAGATAATACATTAAAGTAGTATTTGCATATATTAACTAATAATAATTAATAACTTCTAAAGATTACAACCGTTTAAGCTATTTATAATAAACTTAAAGCTTGCTTTACTAAGTTTTTTTTAAATATTATAGCGTTTTTAAAAGTAAACTATTTATATTTAAGTAATATTGCTAAAGGGAAGAATATTTTTTTATTTTTTTAAATAGTTATTTTAAATGTAAAAGCTTACAATATAAAATTGCTAGCCTAGCTAGTTGCTACTTTTAAATCTTTTGCCTTAAAAATTAAATTGCAACTTTATAAACTTAACAAAAATATATTCTTAGAGAACTTTCTAAATAAAGTTTAAAGTTATAAAAATATAATACTTAACTTAGCTTAATAGCGTTTTTCGTTTGCTTAAATAGTTACTTGCACTTGTTAGCTAATTCCCGTTTATAAAGGTAGGTTAATAATTCCTTATAATCCTTAATACTAGCTAGCGTAACCCTAGTAATAGCTATTGCAACAGCAGCGCGTTTAAATAACTATAGCACTTTTTATTCCCTAATATAATTGCTTATTTATAGCTAACTAACTATAGAATTAGAACTAGTTCTAAACTCTATTCTAGCTAGGTAAATAAGGCTTAATTTAAAACGCTAAGTATAGTTAACTATAGCTACTACTTAACTAATACACAATATAGCGTTGTTAATAAAACTAATAATAATAAAGCCTTTAGTAATAGCAACAGCTAAACGCTTTTCGTTAATAAGTTATACTCGAAAATTACTATTTACTTGTTCTATAAGCCCTATTTACTACTAACTATACTTAGCGAAATTAGCCTTATTTAGTTTACTATAGCGATTTTGTTAACTTTGCAAAATAACCTAATATTTTAATATATTAGTTACTTTTAGTTAAAAAAGTTTTTAAAATAAAACCTAATATTAAAACTAGCTTAAAAACCTTTAACTATTTGCTAGAAAAGGCTTTCCCAAATAATAAATAAACAAATTATCTAAATATAGTATACTTTAGAATATTAAATAGTACCCCTTTGGTTTATTGTTATTATACTAAATATTTTTATAGTAAAAACTTGCTAATAAATTATATTTACTTTATTTATTTTAAAAAACCCTAGCCTTAAAACAAAAAAACTTTATTATTTTTTATAGTTAACGTAATACTTCCTATTCTATCGCTAACGATAAACTTATAATAAAACTTATACTTTAAAGGCGCTTCTTTAAATGCACTAGAAAAGTTAGTTAGAACTTTAATAGCAAAAAACTAATTTGCTTAAGTATTTTAACTAATACTTTAAAAAGCGTAAAAATTATCTAGTTACTAGTAAAAGTTAATTTAAAACTTAATACTAGCTTTAGTTTTTATTTTTAAACTTATTTATGCTTTTTTATTTAACTTTTGTTAAGAGTTTTATTTAATATTTATAGTAATACTAGCTATAACTATACTATAGTAAACGAAGAATAGTTACAACAAAATTATTTTAGCTTAGAAATTTAAAAACAAGCGTCCTTGCTTTAATTATAAGGCTTTAGCATAAAAATTTACAAATTATACAACTATATACTTATGCTTTTGCAATTTCTTAGTAAATATATTAACTATAAATCCTTAACTATAGCTTTATTTACTTGCAAAGTGTTAATTGTTAATAACCTTAATACTAATATACTCCTCGAAATAGATTTAATAAGTTTAAAGGGCTTTAATATTTTCAATTTAAAAGAGTATATTAATGTTAATTTATGTTGTATATAAATTCTAATGGAGACGAAATCTCGCGGTAAGCTTATAAAAGCTAGAGTACTTGTTGCTAAGCATACTACTATTTTATTTAGATTAACGATCTCTTTATTTGTTAAATATCAACTATACAAAGATAATTCGCAGAACTTAATTTTTACCTTTACATTTACTTGCTTTAGCGCATATACACTATTTATAAATATATATTTTAATTGCATCTTTATTAAGAATTATATATTAAAACCTATAATTCTTTTAAAAAGGATATTTGTTAAATACTTTTGTTTAATAAATTCTAACTACTAAGTTTACTCTATTAGGTATAATGGCGACGCCGCGTTAGCTGCTTATTATAGATCTTTAGATCTAACCCCGTTGTTTGTATCCGCTAAGGATTTTATAACGCATAATTCTATAGGCGTAAATGTTTTTTTAGGCTTATTCAAAAAAGATAGAATAGCTTTATTAGACTTTTTTAACAGGAATGCTAATATATTTTAAGATAATAGTTTTACAAATATACTACTTAATAAATAGCTTAAAGTTTAACTTTAAAACAACTAGTAGGATATAATTTCGAAGAAATGCCGCATATACCCTATAACTTTAAAGGATTTAGAAATTATTAACAAAATATTAACTAAATTATAGAAAGCTGGTAAAATAGAACGAATAAGATAATTTGTTCCCTTTTTTTTTCCTATTTTTATTGTTTAGTGGATAATATTTAATAAAACTTGCAAAAGATAAATAGTTATTAACGTTAAAGGGCTAAATTGGATATTTATTCCAAACGCTTATCTAATAAAAAGCTAAAACAATATTCTTATACAAATTACAAACGCAAAATACATTATAATTCTTAATGCAACAACTTTCTTTTACTAATAGTATCTATATTCTAAATTAGTATAGATATTTATAATAATAATTGCTTACAGGTAATTTACTTTTAAGTGCGCAATTATAGGATATTACAATAGTTTAGTGTATATTTAAAAGTAGATAGACTAACTACTTCAAGGTACTTCTAGCGAAGCTTATTTTAATAACCTTGTTGTCTTTATAAATAGAACGCTAGAAGATTATTTTCGTAATATAGGTTAAGTATTTGCACGGCTAAGGGAAGTAAATATTGCTATAGGCTTAAAGAAATCCTTTTTTGCAGTACTTATAATAGTTATATTGGGGCAATATATTAACTTCTTCGAATTATCTACAATAGAAGAACATTTGCAAGCCGTTAAGTTTTTGGAATTCCCTAAGTTATTAAAAAACCTTGAACATTTTATAGGCCTTGCAGAATATATGCAATACAATATACCCCGCTTTGCAATAAAAATTGCACTATTAGAAGCTAGGAAAATAAATCTTTTTTAACTAAACGCTACAAGCAAACTAAAAAGAAAAATAGCTTAGTAAAGCTAGATAAATTAAATCCTATTTACTTTACTTAGTAAAGCTAAAAAAATATTTTTTAATATAATTAAGTTTAACTTCATAATATTTACTTTAGTTGTATATTTTAACCCGGAACAACAACTTTTTGTTAACTTTAATATCTTTGCCTTTGGAATTAAAGTTTAGGTTTATTATATTAATAATAACACTATTTTAAAACTCTTTAAAAATAAGCATATTATTATATACCTACTATAAATCTTTATTTAAACTATTATATACTTTAGTTATAGTTTATTTAATGCGAAACGTTAATACTAGGCTATAAAAATAAAAATCCTTAAATATATATAGGTTTTTAAAAAGTACGCACAATAGATTAAGCTTATAAAATATTGTTTTATACTTTATATGGATTATTTCGCTATTATATTACTATTAAAATAACTTAATATTATTAACTTTATAGCTGCATTTGTAAACAATAAAAAGCTTATTTATATTTTTAAATTTATAAGCAGCTTTAAAATTAATTTTCTTTACAAACTAGGTTGTAAAAATGTTATGCTAAATACTTTATTGCGTTTGCTATTACTAAATACAATGCTTATAGATGCTTTCGAAAGCTTTAAGGTTCTTTTAAATAATTACAACAAACTTTAGTTGTTTTTAGTAAAAGTATACTTTGCAAACCCCTTGCAATTGTTTAAAGGAAGTTTGCAAGATAGATAAATATACGTTAAAATGTTACTTAAATTCTATAAATGCATTTAGAAAGGATATAAAATAAACCCTAGATAGATATAAATTCTTAATATAATATATTAGAATAATGCCTTTAGTGTAAATAAAGCCTTTTTGCTATTTAAGATTTGCTTTAGCCTTATTTAGAAAACATTATTCAAAAATAAAATACTGTAACTTTATATTTCTCGCTTATGTATTCCAAAAATCTTAGAACTTGCGCATATAAGCAGCTATTACAAATATACAAGATTTAGCGAGTTCCTTTGCCTATATTATATTAAAAGATTATATTCTAAGCTACAAAAGTTTACTTACTACTACCTGGATTATTAAGTTTTTAAAACTCGCTACTATAAGGCTTATAGTAATTTACAACCTATATTTAAACCTTTGTATTTATACTACTAGATTACAATGGATTTCGTTTTAAGCTTGCTTATAATAAAGCTAAACTTATTTAACTATATTTTGCTTGTTATTTGCAAATTCTTAAAAGAGTTACTATTAATATCTAGGAAATTAATATAAAAGGCCTTAAACTAAGCATTTACTTTACTATAACACTTGTTACGTAGTAATTAAAGATATCCAAAGGTAATTTTATTTAATAGAGATTTAAAATTCCTTTTTAACATTTAGTTTATAATTTGGAAACTTTTGGGAATAAAGTTGCTTTATATAACTACGTACTATTCCTAAATAGACGGCTAGTTAGAAAGGATAGTATAAACAATTAAATTTGCTTTTTAGCACTTTATTTATAGCTTTAACAATTCTATTAAATAGTTTAATATATTATCGCGTATATAATTTAAATACTATAATAGTAAGTTGCAAGCAACGGGGAGCTTATTAAATGAAATTATAAAGGGGTTTACTTTTAACAATATACTAAACTTTATTGTAGATTAAGTTTTGCAGCATTTTCTAGATTTTCTATAAAACTGCATTTATATACACAATGCCCTTGCTTTTGCAGCTATAATTATAAAAGTATATTTTAACTAGCAATACTTTGCTAAATTCTTTAATATTAGCAAATAAGTACTTTTTTAATTGCACAAGGGATATAGTATTCTAATAGATATTAATTGCAAATATAAACTATAGTATGCTAGGCTATTTAGAATTACTAAAAGGATTAATTGTTTAGTATATAAACTAAACTTTTTATAAATATAAAAGCTTAAATATAATGTAGTTTTTGTTAATTATTTTAAACTATGCCTAATAGATCCCTTTAAAAGAGCTCTATTTGGGATTAAACTAATTTATATAGAGGACTACGAAAGATAATTATTAAATAAGTAAATTACTTCTAATAGCATAATAAAATACTTTGTTAAATATATTAGCTTTAAACCTAAATTCTAAGAATAAAGGACGTTATTACAATTAGGAAATAAGGCGAAAGCCTTGCTATTTGCGTTTACTCGCAATTACTTATCTATTTAAAATATAGTACAATAATAGCTACAACAATTGTAGAACCAATAGGCAAAGCCTTGCGACGGTTATAGGTTTTACTCTTTAGCTTTAAGGATATTATTTTAAACTTAGCAAATTTTAGGTTAACAAGGACGTAGACCCTTTTAAGCAGGGGGAGATTATCAGGAAGGAACTATGCATGGGCCCCTTCGGAGTACTTATAAGTAGTTCTCGGCCTTTCGGCCTTTAGGTACAAACTTAGACAAGAGACAGACAACGGAATCCAACCCATTTGCTTACGACCTTCACATAGATACTTTAGTAATCTGTACGCAATACGCCGCACGGACTGTCGCACGTCGACCCCTACGGACTGGAAGAGCCTCTAGCGCGCCTATCCTGTTGAACAGCACAATCTTCACAAGTGGCAACAAAACCCAAATCTTGGACACATATGATTTGATCCATTTGCATCTTATCTATGCAAACACCTCACCCCTACTCGTCGCACGGGTGCTACCAGGCCAAGGGATGAGCATGCCGCGACAACAAAGCACTCCATCCATCTCTACTCTTGTCGAGCTTGAGCCGACTGGATCCCCACTCCAAGATTTGAACGCCATAGAGTGAGGCGCCACAGACGCAGTAAAGATCAATAATAAGCAACCAAAACTCGACAAATCGCTCAGGGCCACCCGGGGTATAAAAGACTTTGCTCAGAGTCCAAATAGTAGCCTGTCTTCGATGATATTGTGTATCATTCATTTCCTTGCCCCCTTTTTTCCCCTTTGAAACGCCGAGGTACGCCCTTGTTTCCGTGGCCTGAAATCAGTAATGTAATTAAAGTCGTCGCGTTGCGGTCAAAAGCTGTCGTGGTTTCCCGGGCCAAGTTCCTACATGCCCTGGGGCATCATCCCCTGCTGCTGCATGGCCGCCTGCTGCTGCTGCTGCTGCATGGCCAACGCCTGCTGCTGCTGATGTTGCTGATGTTGCTGCCTCATATGCAGGACCCGAGCCCTTGCAGTATTCATGCATTGCACCTTGAACTTTTGTAATATTTCTGGCGGACAGGTCTCTTGTGTCAGGCTTTGGCCCTGTAACCACTGCCCAAGATTTTCCTGGTATAGTTTGCTGGTGAGCATATGAATCTGCTGCTGCATTTGCGCAGCCATCCGCTGCTGCAATTGAACCTGTTGTCCTGCTGCGCCCATCAAATGGTTTTGCTGCATCTGCTGGGGGTGGCCCTGCTGTTGCTGTTGCTGTTGCTGCTGCTGCTGCTGCTGCTGCATCTGTTGCATCTGCTGTTGTAGTTGCATCTGCTGCATTTGCTGCATTTGCTGCATCTGCTGCATCTGCTGCATTGATTGCGGGAACATCTGGCCTCCAATATTAACCATGTTCTGTCCTGGACGCATCTGTGCTCCACCCGGCATGCCCATGTTAGCCTGCATCATCCGCTGCTGGCCCATTTGCATCCCAGGCTGCTGCCCGCCATTCATTTTCGCGCGCATCAGGTTCTGCTGCTGCTGGATGAACCGAGCCTGCATTAACTGTTGAGCATTTTGTGAGCCTCCAGCGTTCATCATGTTGTTCTGCATCATGGCTACGTTCATGTTCTGCTGCTGCTGTTGGTACTGCCGTTGTTGCTGGGCCAACAACTGAGCTTGTGCCATTGGGTTCGAATTTTGTGGTATGTTGGCCATTCCTGGACTGTTCATCATCATCGACTGGTTGAGATGGGGAGCCATCATGCCTGGGGGCGGACTAGTCTGAGACATGCGAGGGGTATGGGCCATCTGTTGAGCGCGACTGATCGGAGTTGCGTGGGCCATGTTCGGAGTCGCGGTATGCATGCGTGGTGTGCCAGAAGGATGGCTTTGCTGGCTCCCTCTAGCAGACATGCTGACCGCCATGGGCGTCGACATCGAGGGCTGATTCTGAACGACTGATGGCGGTCTTGCGGGACTGCCTCCCATATTGGACCCAGATGTCTGCATGGCAACACCACCGACCATAGGCGATGACATGTTTTGAGGTGTACTTTGCTGAACAACCGGCGAAGATACCTGAGGCTGCGATACCTGGCTGTGGAAGCGAGCCGGCATACCATTCGGCGCCGACACCGAGACCCCATTGGGCATCTGCCCGCCTTGAGCAGGGTGTCCATGGGCGTTCGGATGGATTCCTCCGCCACCTTGGGTTTGCTGTGCCTGTGCCTGTGCCTGTGCCTGGGCCAGT
>MAVT02001366.1:0-13283 GCA_001702395.2 Diaporthe helianthi | reverse complement strand
TTATAAATTTAGCAAGGGGGTAAAAATTTGTAGTTTCATTTGTAGTTTTGATTGTTACAACTCTGATTCTATATTTATAAGTATATATATTCCCTTAGTTTAAAAGTAAGCTTTAAAGTTTATCTTTAATTTAAAATAGTTTATACTAATAAAAATAGTAGTTAAATTATTTATATAAAGTTATATTTAGTAATTATCCCTACTTTTTAAATAAGGGTAATATATTATAGAGATAAGCTACTATAATAATTATTTCTAGCTATAGTGTAAATAATAAATTTGAATTAAATAAAAGTATTAAGGTTTTTTAATACAAGCTTTTTTAGCTCTTTTACCTCCTTTATTTACTTTTAATATTTATAATAAAGTAATTTCTAAATTAATACTACTATCTTTTACCTATTATATATATTTAATATCTATAATTTAACTAATAATAGCTACTTCTATATCTTCTTTAATTTTATAAATTATAAAGTTATATTACTTTTAAATAACTATTTTAAATTATTAAATTACTTATAATATATAGTTTTATATTTTAAATACTAATAAATAGATAAAGAGTTTTTATTATATTTATTCTAAACAATTAGTATATAAAAATAACTATTTAGAGTATATTTATATATAAATAAGTTCTAAAATACCTTAAAGAAAGGCTTTAAGCTTTAATTTTCTAATAAAGCTCTTTATATATATTTTAAAGTATATACTTTCAAATAGTATTTGTAGTTAATTCTCTTAATTTTTAAAATTTTAACTTTTTTACTTTATTTTATAAGTATTTCTAAGGCTTATATATTAAATTAATTAAACTATAGGTATTAAAGTTAAATAGAACTATCTCTATTTAGAGCTTTATCCTAAGAGAGCTTAAAGAAGTACTTTTTTATTATTATAAACATTTAAATATTAACTATTCTAGCTATACTTAAATTAATCTGTAGTACTTAAAAGTAAAGAAAGGAGAGTAGCTTATATTTAATAAAGGCTAAATTATACTTTTAAGTAAATTTTATAATAGTTATACTTTCTAAAAGTAACCTAAAATATAATATAATATGTTTCTTATAGTAGTAGGCATTTATTTTTTAAAGGAGTACCTTAGAAATAATATTAATATAGAAGTTTTCTATTACTATTATATTTTATAAAGAAAGATTCTTTATATATATTTTTTATTTTTTTATAAATTATAATTTTTAAGTATTTTATTTTATATTTAAGTATTTCTATAAAAGAAGTATTTATTTTAACTATATTATATTATAGGCTTAGTTTAAAAGACTCTAAATTTAGTTTATTAATATTATTAACTAAGCATATGGCTCTATAGTTATCTAAAACTATACTTTTAGAGAGTATATATAGAGAATTTTTAATAGTTATATATATTCCTAGCTTAACTTTCTTATTAAATAGTTATAAAGGATTAATACTAGTATATACTATATATTTAGTAAGTATTAAATCTATTCTAAGTTATAAAATATATAATATAGACTAAAGGATTAATTAAAATAATATAAGTAAAAAAATAATAAGAAAGAGTTTAAGAATCTAAAAAGTAAAAGTAGAAGGAAGGAAATAAATATTAAAAGTAAATTACTTTAACTTAAGAATACTTAGGTATAGTAAGCTAATATTAATCTCTTTACTTAAAAAACTTAAATTAGTTTTTTTTTTATTTATTTAACTCTTTTTCTTTAGTTTTTAAATAAGGTGTTTAAATCTTTTTTCTTTAAGCTAATATTTAATCTCTTAAAGCTAAGTTTTAAAGTAGTATCTTATAATAAAAGAGTTTTTTACCCTTATTATAGTATATTAAAGTATATAATAATTTATAGGTTTCTAATTATACTACTTATTATAGCTATCTTTTTAATATAGGTATTTTAATATATTTTTAGTATTCAAGCTATTTAATTCTTTTTAATAGCTATTTAAATACAAAGTTTTAAATATAATAGTAAAATATAAAACTTTTTCTCTTTAAAAAGTATAGTAAAAACAAAGGTGCTTTTAAACTAATTTAATAGTTTACTAATATAAAGTAAAGCTTTTAGTATTTTAGCTAAATTACTAAGCTTTTAAGTTAATTTTCTAAGTATTTTTTATTTAATACCTTTTTATTACTTTATTTAAGCTTATTTAAGAGTAATTTATACTAAGATAGCTTATAAAAAGTTATTTATATTAAGGAACTCTTTAATTTTAAGTATTTAGTATATATAAGCTTATAAGTAAAGTTTATTAAATTCTCTATACTAAATATTAAACTTAATTTCTAATTTCTTAGCTTTCTTTAAGTACTATATATAAGCTATTTAAATTATATTTATTTTACTTAACTTTAATAAAGTAAGGTCCTTTTTAATTACTTTAATAACTTCTTATATAGTAAAGTTATTTAAATTAACTATTCTTATTATATATATAAAGAGAATATTATTAAAAATAGTTTTTTATATTTGTTTTTATATTCTTTAAAGATTAATTATTTTAATTAATTTATTTAAAATAAGGATTATTCTTTAATTAAGTTATTTATTATATTCTTTTTTTTAGCTATTCTTTAGTATTTTATTTAAGAATAAAGGGGGTTTTATTATTTATAAGTTATTTTACTTCTTAATAAGCTTTATAATTTACTATATAGGCTCATTAAATCTCCCTTAAGGCTTAATTATATAATATAACCTATTTTAAAAAGTTTAAGAATCCCTTAGTTATTTTATCTTTTTTCACTATATTAAAGTTAACTTAATCTTAGTGATTTTAAAGTTAATAATATAATCTAAGTAGTATATACTACTTAGATTATATATATAAGTCTTTATAAACTGCCTTTAAAGTATTAAAGGAAACTATTATAAAGTTTTCTTATAGAGTTAAGAATAAGGATTTAAAAAGAGTATTATATAATAATTAAACTCATTAATTTAATACAGGCTTTCTTATAAGAAGAATTAGTTATATACTAGGCTTATAATTATAAAGGTTAAGAGTTAGCTATTAGAGGAAGGAATTAATTAAATTATACTTATCTAGTTCTAAGAGAGGTTAAAAGATAACTTTCTAACCTTATACCTTTAAATATATAATAGATACGCTCTAAAATAAGGGTTAGGGGCGTTGTCCTCTATAGGAGGTAGCTATGTGGAAGTAATATATGATTAATATGCTGATAGGTAGTTAGAGATGGATGACTGAACTTTGAAAAGTTGTTGTGTGTCTCTGACAAACTATGCAATCCTTGCGAATCCTGAGGCTGCAAACCTTAGAACGGAGAACAATAATTACTGCCCCAGCGCGAGACTTATGTATAGTTATGAGCCCCAGGTGCATCGCTGAGCCTTGACCAGCATGTGAATCAGAAGACCTGGCAGAAGAGGATTTCTTGAAAAGATATTGACGAGTTATCTATCATCTCAGGTTACAATTGACGGTACGCATAATCTAGTCGCTGGAGTCGCTCCAACCAGCACATCTTCCTGAAGTCGTCAGTGGTGAGAGCTTCGATCGTTGCTTTCGCATGTACCTAGGTAGGTAACAAAGAGAGCACCCCAATCCACTGGAATCTGTAAAAGCTACTTGCTGCCTTTGAACGTCATGAGGCCCGTTTGGAGGGGTGTTTCAATGGCACAGCCCACAACATTGAAAGGTTTCTAAATCCAATCCTTTGCCTCAATGCACAATATCACCCACGACCAAACTCATATCATCAGAACATAAGCCCAAGATTCCTGACTACGGTACACCCACTGCAATGACTGAAACCTTGAGATGCCTCGAGGGCGAGGTTTGAGGCAGACATCCCACGAGATGCATCGATGGAGGCCAAAGCCATGTAACTATGAGGAAGCAACAACCGCCCAATGACACACCGACCAGCTTTCTCCGCCTCCCTGGTGAGCTCCGGAACAAGTTCTCATCTCGCAAGACCAGTGGGGAAACACCTTGAAACGACAGCTCACGAGCGGTCTGCTCTGCGCTAGCTGGCCAGCAAGTCCATCCACAACAAAGCCAGCCCGGTTTTCTACGGTCAAAATCGCTTCGACTTTTCCGGTGTCTTTGTGGGGTGAGCAACCTCATTCCTTGAACAAATCGGAAAGAACAATGCAACCTATATTCGAGATTCGATCATCGACTTCCCACTTGTCCACCGCAGGCTTTTGGATGAGGAGGAGGTTAGCCTCTTGAGTCTTGAGAGACTTAAAGATCATGCTTGACGTTATACAAAGCGCATGCGATAATCTCATTACGATCACGGCCACGTGCATCCCTGGAAGCTTCAAAGATGTGTTGTATCATCTCGCCGCCCTGGATGACCACGCTTTTGATGAAGTGCTAGGCCTGGTCTACGCTGCCATTCGGTCCATCAGGAGATGAAGGTCATTGTTGAGGTTTAGGAGGATTCTCACAGTGATCACACGAAGAAGACAATGGAGAGCCACGTCTGGGTTTTGAGGACGACGGCATGGGAGCACTTGAGCTCTGGAGCACCATGATTGATTGGGACGACTCGCGTTTCGGTGAATGTGAGCACTAGAAACTTTTGTGCCAAAGAAGTTGCCGGTATCCAAGATCGGACACTTGAACACCGAGACTGATAACGACATTTGAAGAAGGGCGGCAGATTAAGTCCCGGAATAACTAAAAACCTCTGGCTATCAATAGTCGATAGATTTTGGGTCTTCTACCTAGGTACACTCCAAGTTATTTTGTGGCATTTCACCCGTTTCAAATGCTTTCTTGTGGTTATTGCTACAGCAGAAGTGAGGCTGCGAATGGGACGTCGGCAGCTGGCTGGCGTCTGTCTGTCACTACCTGAGTGATATTTCAAATGACCTTTTAGAAGTAAAGCAATTGATACCCATGCAGCAGCCGCCCTAGAACGCTCAGCGATATCACCAGATAATAATACACAAGGGTGTTGCACGTGTTCAAGGGGCTTGCTTATTCCAAGGTTTGCTCGGACGTCGGGGCGTTACCTGGGATCTCTTGAGCCGCGCGCGATTCAACATGTCACACACCCATGCATATGCCGAGCTTGAACACAGGTAAGTAGGAAATTTATACTTCCCACTGGGGAAGTTTAAATAGCTAATTCGCCCATGGAGCAGGCCATCGGAAAGACCCATGACCAACGCGCTTGGCGGTAAGTGCTCACTTGATGTATCGCATTGTGTCGAAGTAGAAGGTCGTGCCTTGATTCATTCTCCCCTTACTACCCCTTTTATTGGAATGACTGGACCCCTCGATAGCGCAGAACGATGTGGAACACCCAGAAGCTCATTTAGAATGGGCTCATTGCGGTAATAAGAGCAAGATGCGACTTCAGGAGGACGAGTATGAATGGAATGTCCGACTTCAGGAGTCTTCTTCGCTGGGTCCCGAGGTCGCTGGGCACATGCAGGCAGCCCACGCCCGACTTGACCTTACGCATCGTATCGCCATGTATTCACCAGATTTGGATTGAGTGGTTGCTGACTCGGCCATGGCGGCGCGGATTTTGGAAACCTTGTGGGAATAACCCGGATGGATGCGTGCTTCATGCTATGTCTAATTACAGGTAAGGCGGCAAGGGATTCATGCGACGCAAACCAACACCGAGGAAATCTTATCAGAAAAGCAATGTCAATTACCTCAAATGCCAAGCATCCATACAGATTGACGAGCGCTCCAGATGTCTCATACGCAAAAGGGCGGTAGTTACTAGTGCCGGCGATGAGTACCCAGGTGTGTTGGTCCGGCCGAAATTAACGTGTCTGCTCCTGAGTCCTTCGCAGCGGCCGAGTTCCGATGGTTTGGATTGATGGATCGCGAAGCCCCTTTATTAATGAGATGAGATTCACCAGCGAGCCGACGTTTCAAATTAAACACCCAATGACGAGTGTTTGCTGTTTCAAAAACGGGGCCGCCGAATCAGTCATTTTTGGATAAACGGTAATCATTCGATTGTTAAGCTTTTCCCCGTCATCCGCAGTGTGATCTTTACTGTATAATGATCATGTCCCAAGAGTCGAGGAGTAATTTTAAACGCATCCCTGAACAGCGGAGATGCCATGCCGTCGCTCGATGGGGCGACGATCCACTGCACTCACATGGGCACCTGGGCACGCGTGCAAGCCCTCGGCGTCCCGCCTTGGGGCTCTTGAATAAATACCACCGCTGCGGCTCTGATCTTAGCCGATCGACTTGGCTGGTTCGGTACCAACTTTGCCAGGTCCTTCATTCGTTCATTTTTTTTTAAACAAACTATACACACACTCATTCAATATGCGTGCCACTTCTTCGATCCTCGCGGCTGGTCTCGCGGCTTCTGCTATGGCGGCTCCGGGAGCCCTGCCTCACCACCGCAGAGCACCTTGCCCAACTCACCCTGCACCTACGGCTGCACACCCTGCACCTACAGCTGCACACCCTGCATCTACAGCTGCACCGACCACGGCGGCGAGCCCTCCTCCCGTCTCCAAGCCCGCGTCCGGCAGTGCCGGCGGCGCCGGCGGCCTGAGGTTCCTTGGCGTCTCCGAGGCTGGTGCTGAGTTTGGCGAGAAGAACTGGCCCGGCACTTATGGCAAAGACTACATCTTCCCGGACACCACGGCCATCCAGACGCTGATGGACTTGGGCATGAACATGTTCCGCATTCCCTTCCTGGCCGAGCGTATGGCGCAGTCCTCGCTGTCTGCCGACCTCGACGCCGACTACCTCAGCAACCTGACCAGCGTCGTCAACTACATCACCGACGCTGGCAAGTACGCCGTGATTGAGCCCCACAACTACGCCCGCTACAAGGGCCAGATCATCTCGTCCAACGCCGACTTCAAGACCTTCTGGGGCAACCTGGCTGGCAGCTTCAAGGCCAACGACAAGGTCGTCTTTGACTGCATCAACGAGCCCCACGACATGACCACCGACACCCAGACCGCCGAGCTCAACCAGGCCTGCGTCGACGGTGTCCGAGGGGCCGGCGCCACCAGCCAGTACATCTTTGTCGAGGGCACCTCGTACACCGGTGCCTGGACCTGGACCACCTCGGGCAACAGCGAGCACATGGGCAGCATCAAGGACACCGTTGACGACCTGCTCGTCTATGAGATGCACCAGTACCTCGACAGCGACGGGAGCGGGACCTCGACCGAGTGTGTGTCCTCCACCATCGGCAAGGAGCGTGTCGTCGAGGCCACCAAGTGGCTGCGGGAGAACAACAAGGTCGGAGTCATTGGTGAGTTTGCCGGTGGTGACAACGACCAGTGCAAGACTGCTGTCAAGGGCCTGCTTGACTTCCTGGTTGAGAACAATGACGTCTGGACTGGTGCTCTGTGGTGGGCTGCTGGTCCCTGGTGGGACACGTACATGTACAGCATGGAGCCACCTTCTGGCACTGGCTACAAGGCTTACAAGGACATCCTCAGCAAGTATGTGCCTGCCTAAATGGGCTTGCTTCTGACAGTGGGAAGGCTTGGAGAACAATTCTTTGTAAATATTATACTTTTGAGTCCTGCATTGATGCATGGATTGTGCCTAGACGTAGACAAATTCACCTTCTGGACTTGGTCCAAACCCCACAGTCACAAGATTGATGTTTGCTACGAGCATAGGTGTTTTGCATGTGTGCCAGTCAAATTTTTCCAGCCTGACATTGATGAGCTGACCTGCCGTCAAACAACTTTTGTGTGTTTGAGCAAAGCTAAGATGTGCTCAAGTCAAGCTTTGCAAACCTGTAGACAATGGCAATGTACAGCCCTGGAGGCCCCCTTTTTGTTCATCCATCTTGACTATGTTTTTATCCACAAGGACCAGGCATTCCAGTTGGTTATGGCCAGCAAACACATCCGCCATGCTGTGTCCACCTGACTCCTATCCTGCACGAGAAGTCCAGTCCACAATGTACGCCCGTTACTCCTTCTCATCTCCCTCCTCAGGTGCCTTGCCCATGCCCATGCCCAGAGCTTCATTCCGAGCTGCAGCAGCCTCCGCCATGGCCTCAATCTCCACCCGGATGTGGGAGGGTGACTTTATAGCACTACTGGCACGTCTCTTCTTGTGGTGAGGGCGGTGAGGACTGCTTTGGTCCAGATGGGGTGCATCTGAAAGGAAGCCTGCCTCGGAGACAGTAGATCGGCGGCTCTTTGGGCCAAAGGAACCACCCAGACCAGGGTAGACAAAGCAATCGACAAAGGCATCATCTCTGCCACGGCGATCCTTGGGAGGCAGCTTGGTGTGGGTACGGCCACGGCTAACGGATCGGCTTTGCCTTTGTTTGTTGTTGCTGTTGCTGTACTGGCTGCTGGTTGCGGTGGTGTCTGTGACCTGAGTTCGGCCGCGAGGAGAATCTGTTTGCTTCTCCTTCTCTTGACCTTGACTGGTCTGATTGGGAGCAGTGTTGGGAGATGACATGGTGACTTGGGCCTGCAAGAGGTTTGAACGTTTGAGTGGACAAGATGGTGTGAGTTGTGTGTTGTTTGGAGGTGATGTGACAGAAATGAGTGTGGGAAGGTGTGTCCTTAGTGAATGTTTGACATGGTTGCAACTTAGGATCAGTCGGCATCAGAGCTGGCAGATGGAGATTTAGTAGGTATTCATGTCAAGGCCGGGGCAGGATGGGGGGTTGTTGCTTCACAGTCCGGCGAGGCTCTGCAGGTTTATTGACACCGAGCAAGCTGCTGTGAATCCGTCCTTCGATGGGACTAGGTTGACATGAGTCCCAAGTCCAAGGTGTGGGCTGGGCCGTCTTGTCCCATTATGTTCTAAAATCCAGCACAGAAATGCAGAATCCTTAGTGCACAAGCCCATTACGCTCATCACAGTGAATTAAGTCAGCAATTATAGAGTTGAGATCGAATCAGTGAGTTACTTTAGCTCAGTCCTAGTCACTCTATCGTCTTAGCTAGAATGTTCCGGAAAGCTAAGAGTACAAGCCAGCATGCCATGGTGTACTTAATGTATAATCTTGCAGTCTGGGAATTAGTATCACTGGCTTGATTCTGGTGATGTGGTAGTATTGTTAATGTGGGTTTCATTGTCTCTCTTTTGCTTCCTGGATAGGACAAGTAGCACGCTACAAATCTCTGGTATGTATTGCAAATAGCCAGTTAAACTGACCATTGATGCTATGTTCCTGCTGGCAATACCACAGGACCCTTTTAATCATATACCTAGGTACTTAAGTATCCATTGAGGATATGATGAAGAGTTGAGGAAACAGTCTTGAAGTCAACACCCGTGTCTTGCCGTGTGACTGCTTCGCTATCCATTAGCTCTTGGGCTACTGGAGGCGACGATTCTGTTCAACACCACTGTCGGGAGCGATGCTCCCTAGCCTTGTCTATACGGCACAAGGATACAGCCACGTACCTAGACGGGCTTTTTAACACTGTATCTTTTGCAAACGCTGGGTCTCTAAGCGTTTACCACTATATGAAGGGACCGTACGCCTTCAGGTTGTCTACGAATTAAGAACAACACCACCTAAACTTGGAAGAGAACCTTTTCTTGCTGGATGACTTGATTGGTACCATCTAGCTTAATTGATCAGGTCACTATAATAGTGCTTCTTAAACTCCATATCAGAGTTGCAGGCATACAAACAGTCATGTTCCCAAGTTTTTATAGCCCTTAGTGCCCAGGTGGGTGTGCCACATTGGTTGCATCAGTACAAGGTACCTAGGTGACTATCAACCTATGTAGGTACCAACAGTCATAGGCTTTTAAGTGCAAGGTCTTACAAGAAAACTTTGATCTATTTGGATTTCTTCTAAGATGATTCTCCGAACACAAAAATGACCATATTGAAGCATATGTGCAGGAATTGCTAAGAATAAATCAAACTCCTGCTACCTGTGTATAACGGCAATGCGCACCTCTAGGGCCACCAACAAAACAGATGCTGCAATGCTTGAACTAAGCCCCTATTTCTTATTGCAGCCATACTAGTGCATTTAATTATATTATGTTTGTGCTGTCGAATGATGGATCTGGTTGCTTCTTCTTCTCGAATCCGATCCCAACCTGACGTGGTGTTGGAGCCACGACCGAGTAACCTCCCATGGGTGTGCCATCAGAAGGACGGACCTCCTCGGCAGCTGAAGCCTTCCGGTTCGCGCCATTTGCGTTGAAAACCGGGCCCAAAGTAGGCGAGTCGGGCACTCCTGGCGAACTCGGCCCCTTCAGAGACGGAGGTGGGCGGAGGGGCTGGATGACACAGGACGCCCTCAACTCTTGCACCCGCTCCTCCGTTGCAAGTTCTGTCTGTTCTGTCTTTGTTTTTTGGACCTCGGCCAGGAGCTCATGGACGGGCTGGGGAACTTGCCAGGTGTTTTGATCGGGCAGACTGCGTGGCGGGCTGGCATCTGTGTCGTAAGGATTGTGGGATGGCCAGAGTCGTGAATTATTAGGATGCGGCTGAAAAAAGGGAGGGGGTGGTGGCGTGTGGTGTTGCATGCGCCACTCATGTAAACTGGGGCTGTTGTGCCCGCCAGATTTATACTGCGAGACCGTGGAGCGTGGATCACTCAGCGACGAGAGGGTGTTGACACTGGACGAGTTCATATGGGTAGTCCATGGTGTTTCTAGATTGTCCATCAAGCCATCCTTTGCCGACCGTGTGGACGAGGTGTCCGTATTATGTGGCTTGGCCGACTTGAAAGGCCATTCACGACGCCGCCACAACGCAAGCCCCACGATCAAAACCACAATGGCAAGTACTCCGAGTACAATCCCAGCGACTGCCGCGGATGACAGACCATTCGAGGCGGGCTTGGCTGGCGACGTGGGCTTGCCACCTGATGAAGTAGAAGGCGACAGAAATGATGCTCTATCATCATGGTCGGATGATAATACTGCTGACCGGAGATTTGCGGACGGACAGGTCATGTTGACACAGGGGTTGAGGGTGCAACATCCAATAAAAGGCGGGTCATTAGCTGTGCAAGTATAGAAATGGTTGTCACCGCCTGTGCTGTCGCAGCTCTGGGGTGGTATGTCGAGATAACTGGACTCGGAAAACGAGGCTGCTCGCAAATTTGCCCTTCCGCAAAGGCCTGAACCATCCGAACATGGGTCTTCTGTACAACAGCCGACGAACTCTCTCTTGGTGTTCTCGCAGATATGGAAATCTCCACCATTGGGGCATGATAGCCCAAAGGCTTTGTATGGGTTAGATGACATTTATTCCAGAAAAATGGAATAATACGGTGACGGTGTGATTCTCGGGTGTTGACAGTGTGTTGTAAAGAAGCGAAAATTCTCAAAAGTCTAAATGGTGGACGTGATTGATGGCCGGCATTATTATCGAACACCTTGGGCATTCTGACAACAAAGAATTTCGGTTGCGAGCTGCCGGCAACTACTCAATATGTCATGAAAGAATGATGGAATATTCGATGCGGTTACTATTTTTGGAATGTCGCACTTGCCACTGCTGTGCGCAGAATGGATGCGGCTTTCAAGTTCGCTCCCACGCCTACACGTCTTGGCGGTTGCTATTTCAGTCGTGGGAAATTTGAAGTGTTTTTTTAATAGATAGTATCACATATGAAGACTTTCGTGTCAGCTCTGTGAGTAATCCCATGTTTTATTTAAAAATAAGTTGATGATGGTTTTGTGATGTTGATTTGGCGTGGAAAACAGTATACCACGACAATTATTCCCCTGAGTTCTCTAGCTAAGTCCTTAGGTACTCAACTCCTCAACCTGGTTGAATTTCATCACTCAAAAAGCGCACAATTTACTGGAGAGCAAGTTTGCTGTTTGCTGTCTCGAAGTCCTTAGCTCTAAAAAAGAAAAAAGAATGTGTGTGCCTTGCTTAACTCACACTAACCTCCCCCATGTTCTTGTTCTGCCCAGTTGAAAGACTAAATGACTTTAGCGTTAGAGGGGCAACGTCCATGATGCCTGCATATAAACCATTGATTTACTTATTAGCTGCAGAGATCCGCAAGTGCTAGGTTAGATTAATTGAATTCGCCTCGAAACTGAGCTGCTGACATCCGAATCCTTTGTGCTTGAGTGAGCCGTGCCGCCCTCCGCCACTACTCAAGTACCGACCTAGGGAGGTATCAACCAATTCAAATAGTTGTATTGCAATGCTTCTGAGGGTCAATGCTTCTGAGAATATATTGTTTACCAGCGGTATTTCATGTGGCTGAAGAGACAGCTGGTACTGAGCCAAAATTTCAGATTCCTCTGTGTAAACTTGACACCCTTAAGCTCATGCAGGAACATAATGATTGAAATTGACGCGTTGCCACGCGTGCAGTCAATAGAGAGCGAAGCGGCAACACTCGAATACTTACCTAGGGAGTAGGCTCAGGAATTACCCACCCATGGGTACCCATGGGTACCCAACGCACGGACCTGAGTCCTCATCACCCACTTACGTAAGAAATTACCCATAGGTACCCATAGACCTATAGGTAATGCATAGGTAATAGCTTATATAAGTTAGTTTTAAAATATTTAGTTACTTAGAATTAGAGTTAAACATATTATAAAATATTTAAATTATTATCCTAATTATTATCTTAATCTAGAGTACCTTTATTATAAAGATTCTTATAGTTTACAGTATTCCGCGCCCTTCCCCGAGAGGAATGCCCTACTATACCACTCTTATCCCCATCTTCATTACCATTTAGCCCTACCTACTCTACTATCCTATATAGTTTATAGCGGCCTTAACTATTCTAAGTAGAAAAATATATATTCCTTTATTTTCTCTATCGTTGTTCTTATACTATATTTACCTTTATATCTTTTTAAGCTTAAATAGCCTAAAGATCCCTAACTAAGATAAATAATACATTTTCTTAAATATTATAGAACTAAAAAGTATATATATCCTAAAGTACTTACTAGGTTTTCTTAAACTTTTTAATATAGTAGTAACTATATTAAAAGTTTGTTAATTCTTAGTAAAGCTTTTTAACCTCTTTATTATTAGTATAGAATATAAGAAAGGCTTTAATATTCTTAACTATAAGGTTATATTAATTATTATTAAAGAGGTTATTAGTAAAGCTTTATATACACTTAAGTATAACTATAAATAGGAAAGCACTAAATACATTTATAGCTATATTTACTATATATAGAAAGCTTCGTTTATTTACCTACTAGAATTCTAATATTATTTTATTCTATAACTTTATTACTATAATATTAGTTATTATATATTATAAAGGGAATAATATATACTAGTATTGAAGAACTTTTAAAGCTCCTAGTTTATAACCTATTTATATAGTATAATAGTATTATATAGCTTTATTAAG
>MAVT02001365.1:0-13289 GCA_001702395.2 Diaporthe helianthi | reverse complement strand
TAGTATATAGTACTTAAGTAGTTAATTAGTAGGGATAAAATACTAAGGTATAGCTCTTATAGCTATCTAAATTAATAAAATTACTTAAAACTTATTATTCTACTATATTTTATTTATTTAAGGTAAGAAAACATCTTAAATCTATAAGACAGCGATATTATTATTAGTCTAGCTATTTAGCAATGTAATATGTACTAAGGGTATAACTTCCTAAACTCTTAAAGAAACTATTACGCTTAAAGTTCCTTACCTTTAAAGATAATTCCTAAATCTAAATAGTAACTAGTAGTAGTAATGGCATCGATAATAGTTACCTAGGCCTAGCTACTACTTATCTTTTTAATAGCCTCTTTCTTCTTAGATATACTAAGTATAAGGCTATTTATACCTATAAATATAATTAGAAATCAATAAAGTAGACCTTATTTACCTATATAGGGTTTAATTATTACTATATATCTTACCTTAGCCCTTTATAAATCCCCCTTTATCAACATTAGCTATTAACTCTAGCTTAACCTAGTTAAATTACTCCTAGTAGTTGAAATACTAGTAGACTACCTTTAGTGTAAAGTAGTTAAATCTTACTACTTCTTATAGGCGAGATATCTTTATTTATATAACCTTATAGTAGTTTTTAAAGAACTCTATCTAGTACTTGCTAAGGGGCTACTTATTACCTCGTTTCTTTATAATGGCTTTAGTGACTTACTTAACTACTAAGGTAGTTAGCGTATAGCCTAAAGACTCTTACTTAGTAATCCATTTAACTAGTTTATTTTCTTTAGCTATAGATAGTTATTAGGTAGTCTAAGTAGCCTTAATTCTAGCTATATTACTATTTATCTACTAAAATAGCGTTGTCTTTAGTATACTATACTTCTCTATAGATTTACCTAAAGTAAGACTATTATTAATAATATTAAATAAAGCATTAGCTATAGTCTCCTCTATATAGTTAAGCATTTTAGTAGTAGGCGATAATTATAGAGTATAGGGCTAGTAATTATAAAGAGAAGTATATATTCTAGAAAAGGGAACTACATTTATAGGTAGGGTTTAGAGTAGGATTAATCCTATTCTAAACCCTATAGACTAGTTAATACTTATATAAATTAATTTACTAAAAAGAGTACTATAGAATACATATAAATTTATAGCAATAGCCTTAAAATTAATTCAGTTAGGTATAAGTAAAGTAGACGAGTTATATATATAGCCCTACGTTCCACTAGTAGGGGTGTTCCACTAGTGGGGGGTGGATGGTATGTCCGTAGTATGTAACTGTTAAGGTGCTTTTTGGATTTCGTTGAAGGCGACTCCATATTTATCAGTAAATGTAATTATTTCATGCCTTTGCTAAAAGACTATTATTCAACGCCGACAATGTTGAAGGGATAGCATGGCGGCCTCGTAGGCTCCTTAGTCATACACCTTACCATCGCGGTAGGAACGCATTAACGCAAAGTAAAGCTTAACGCTTTAAATATATCTTAGCGAAAATAGTTTAATGTTACAAACTAGACCCACTCTGACTGGGTATATAATATTCCTAAGTAGTCGACCCTACTTAGAAGGACTTTCCTCCTTAGTTAACTCGATGCTACTACACTCGATTACTTATAACGTGATATTTAGTTAAGTAGGTTAGACTTAGTAAAGACGCTACGCTTTAACTATATCTTAGTAAAAATAGCGAAGTGAAATAGCCTAAACTTAGTAAAGGTATTATATTTTAAACAAAGAAATAGAGAAGAAAGATAGGTTAAGGAGATATACTAATAATAGTATAAAAATAAGTATAAATAAAGAGGAATAAGGGGTGGGGTAGGAAGGCTAATATTTAGTTATTCCTTACTACTAAATATAATACCTATATTTAGTAGCAAGACTATGTTTATGCTCCGTATACCTGTTTACTTTACTCTCATCTTATTGCCCTTTCACGGGCTTCGAGAAATAGACATCACGTACTAACTAGGTACAGGTAATTCAAGCAGAGTAAATGTCAACATCAGAGATCTTCGAGGCACCTTTGTCGCTGAGACTAGGAGAATTTTACGATTTCCAAGAGAGCCTCCGTTTGCTCTAGTGTGTTGACGTAAAAGACGGGCCCTCGCTGCGGGGGGCCTTGATGGGTGTCAGTGCCTCCAGGGCTCAGGCTTCATGCTATTTTAATCTCCAGCAATAAATAAATCTCAAAATACAGAATCATTCAATATGTCATATACATCAATTTCTATTGTGCAGTGAGTCTTTAGACCTTGGCTCGTTTACCTTCTCATCGACCACGTAAGCTTAGACTGGTTTTAATGCTCACTTGAGCACCACAATATCTAGTAACACTCTAGATTCAATCCATTTTTGTAGAAAAGCAACCGTTTATCTTTTAGCAATATTCTAGTATCAGGAATCCATGTATTTTGGTCTGACGGACAAGAATACTGCCACACGTCTTCCGTGAAACTAGGGTAGGGGCTGGTAGCATGTGAGTGAGGTATTGCTCCAGGCGGACTTGTGAAAGACGTATTCAACGAGCAACTCTCGGCATTTCTAGCAAGCTTACCACCGAAGCGCAGCGGGGTTTGGATGACGTCCTCAGCTCGGTCGCTACTTTAGATAAGTTGGACATGAGCGGACTATTCTGCTAGCATGGTCCATTGCCCTTTCGAGTCTTGTTGCACATGCGGTATTCGCACAGCACTGCAACACTCACTGACAATGCAGTGCGCTTTATGGGACAGTGAAGATCTAGCTCACCGCCAGCAAGAACTACCTCCTCGTATATGGTAAATTTCTCATAGAATCTCATAGAAAAGTCATTTCACCGTCGCGGGGTACTCGCCAGGAGAGAGATGAAGGGTAGGGCGAAAGCAAAAGAGTCGCAATTGCCTTATCTTTTCTTACCACGTGAGCACACTTCCTGAGATTGATGTACAACACAATTACCTCTGGGCCTGGACCAACGATCCAGAACACAAATTTGTGTGGCCAGACACGGTGAATTCGATCTGGATCTTTGTTAGCATCACCAACCTGCCCGCGCTGCAGAACCACACCGTTGATATTCTCGTCCGCAAGAGGCACAGTTTCCTCGAGGTGGGCGAGCGCACTGGAAAGAAGGTCGATCTGATACGCGCGACCTCCAACCTCATATGGCGTTGGAAGCACCAGGCCCAGAGTCAGAGATAACAGCACAAGGATTACAAACAACTTCATGCTTTAAATGATGGATTGGGTTGAGAACTCCCTTGTAATTAAGGAAACCATCAGAGAAGACATTGTGTTTTTTATGTTTTCTTTTAGTATATAATTATCTGTCCATGAAATGGATTTCTCATATTTGGAGAAACGCGTGCCGGGTTTTTTACACCTTGAAAACTTCGGGTCCGTAACTCGACACTACACCACAGCATGAGCAACATTGAAGGTGATTCTTCGACTGTCAGTCTGACTTGTATCTAAAGTCTGTGGCATGCAGTAAACGAAGGCTGACGTCAACCATCTGCGGGCCGGTGGAGACTCTCTCGTACCTCAAGTGCTTCTATAGAGACTATGCCCTGCTTACCATGGGTACAGTTTTTTCCGAGGATGTCGTTGGAGTGAGCGATATAATCGGTGCTCAGGCCGTGAAGGATGTCAGCCTCACAGTACACATTGGGAAGATCATAGGACATCGGCCTCCAGAAGTAACACGTCGAGGACTTTCAATAAGCAAGTCTTATGAAGAATACCGCAGGTCTAAGATTGGTATGGACAAAGGACAAGCACCGGAAAACCTGATTCGGGACTGGCCGTTTTTCAGGAGAGGTGGATGCTTCGCAGCGCTGCAACTTGGCTCCCAGGCCTCGGCTGATCATATGATTGTTCATTTGAACGAGCTTTGATGCAGATCTCATGGTCGGACTGGCAGACTGCCCTCTCTGTGCCGGAATGTGTCAGAATCGACCTCATCTAGCCACCGCCCGCAACGGCATGTTCTTCCTGGATCTGGAATCAAATTTGGGTTTTACGACCTCGGAAGATTGTCTTGTTCATAGAGAACTTCCAACGGTACAAGGGTCCTCGGGCCCATAAAAAGACCCCGTCTGCGTCTGGTCTCTAGAAGAGTAGCTCGGTATCACGGCCTACAGGGAAATGCCATCATCGTGTTCCCATCTCCAAGTTACTTATTTAGATGATCCATTACGGTATCAGTCGGGTCTTTGAGATCTAGGTTTTTTTGTTCGGGCAATGCAACCGCGAGTTGAGACAGGAAGGTCACCCATCCTCGCGAGTTCAGGGACCTTGCCGAAACAGGAAATCGATGCATTCCTCTCCACTCTGGGCGCACTTTCCTCTACACCATAGATGTCCGGGGAGCCGCAATGCCGGTGCTATGCAAACGCCAGGGGGCAAGGGGTTTGACATTCGGCATGGGTTTCATATTGATTTCGGGGCCAGCCGACACACTATTCGATAGCCTTTCAGTGGGCGAGCGAATCATGAAGCCACCTGGGCACTGACAAGCTCGGGAAACAGTGTCAGATCAGGGTAGATCGTGTTCGCGGTGCAAGTGGTGCGACCGAGCAAACATGGCCGCACGGCATTTGTTTATGATCAAGTTGCGTCTTTTATTCGTGATTCGTTTGCACCGCCATCATTGATCAGTTTCATGGTCTCGAGCTGTAGACAAATGTCACGCAAATCTTGTCCTCAAGCGCGAGAACTGTCTCCGCGCCGAGTTTTGCTTATTTGCGATAGACTTGTCTTGTCAGCTAGACTTTCTCAACACACGCATATCGTAGACTAATTATCGCGAAAGTAAAGCCGGTAGCCGTGGGGACGTGCAGACTTCCATCCGTTCTCTGGGAAGGCACACTTCGAAAGCAATTTTGACAGCCCCTCCAAACGCTGAGTAATACCCTAAGTAACCAGAGTTCGTGTCACCGGAATACCTAGTTGTGGAATACAATGCGACCAATTGTCGTGTACGGCTTGACATGCGGCGGTGGAAACGAAATTAAGGTTTGGAACGCATGTCCGAAACACCAATGGATCCTAATACCCGGTGCTTTGGGTGAGGAGGTTCTCCTCACAGAGTGAATGAGAATATGTTGTTCGCTATGTACAATGAATATTTCTTGGCTGGTAGCAACCACTTGACACTGCGCGCAACACTAAATGAGGAATGGATGTTGCGAGGGTTTGAGGCGCAGCGGCAGTGCAAGGAAGCAATTGCAACATCTTGGCTATTTCTGCTACCAAGTTACTGCAGTAACAAGCATGGCGATTAGGTTTGATCGACGTTAATCATCACAAAAGAACACATACTGGAGACGTGACGTGTGGAAGTTACAGGTCTATGTGTTGTCGCAAGGGCCTCAATAGACACATCTTTTTCGGGCAGACAGAAACATGGAATGAGAGGACTTACCGAAAGATCGAGTGACTCGACGCCCAGATGCAGACGCCACGAGGCTTAGGACGAAGCAACCTGCTCCGACGACTCCGAGCGTGGCGTATTGCAACACATCCCTGTCATCTGGTGAGGTGAGGAATTCACCTGTAATATTCGTGCCGGCAAAGACGTCTTAGGCTAAGAGGACATCACTGCTTGTGCGTGCACTCGTCCCAAGGAGAGCCGGAAGCGGGAGAAAAGGGGTGATTGGCCTTGGCAGTCTCTTTTTGTTGTGCCTGGTCTGCCTGATTGAGCGAGTCCGGGAGCCCAGGCGGGCTAGAGAGACTACCTACCTAAGTACTTACATAGGTACTTCACGTAAGTATATGCATGCGTATCTGCATATTTCCGTTAGTAGCTGGCCAGACGGGGTACATAATTTAGACGACATGCACTCATGCCTGAAATGGGTGTTTTTGGGATCGCGGGGCTAGCTAAACGTTTCACAAGTATCTAAGTGAATAATTACAGTGAAGCCTTAATAGGGGTAGGTTCTATCTTCCCACTTGTCTGAACAGGATGTATGCTATGAGTGTATTGTGATAGAGTCCGGTGGTATACTTAATTAAGTGACGAGATCTATTAGGGACGACTTGTATTACTGTAGCTTCCCAACGGTGCCATGTGTCCTTGAGAGTGAGATTGCTACCTAGGTATGTAGTCTTGCTACTATAGCCATAATTTCGTTTCGACGAATATTGCATGATAGTGATGAACAATGAACTTGACAGGAACTCTGAGTCGCGGTCGTGGTCTTGCTTTACGGAGATGTGTTAAAATCTGTCGTAGATGACGAATCAGCAAATATGGGCCCAGAGACAAGCAAGTTAGTGTTGATTTCACCGGGCTAGATTTGTACAGTGTACAACTAGAAGAACAGATTGAATTCATAACCGTCCATATGGGGCATTTCTACTGTTGACAATATCTCGAACAATCTTGATGAATTACAATCCATATGAGGTTTCCTAGCGGAACGGGTGGTCCAACTACGATTTGGATGGGCGGTATTCTCGCATCGACTCCAGGACCTTCAGGGTAGGACAGGATTTAGTGCGCGCCAATCGAGGATCTTTTAGACAACAGAAAGTTACAAAATTGATCTAACCCTGGCTGAGAATGACGATCTGTGTGTAGACTGATCGCGTTGAATGAGCTAGCTGGCTTCAAAATTCATGCAGAAGTGTGACTAAACGCCGGGGCGCCCGGAATAATTACTTACACATGCCAGATAGACAAAGGTCCCTCTATTAACGTAGACATATCTGCTTCTGATCTGTTTGCCACAGAGAACACTGAAAGAGGGAGATATATTGGATTTCGGAATACTTAGTATTGTCTCTTAGTATTGTAGTATTTGGAACAAACGGCGCTCTACGCTAACTGTAACACGCGGAAAAACTGATACAAGCAACTACTGTTGATTGATGGCATACCGCACCGCATCCAGAGATTCCAAGAACCATGAAAACATGGCTTCCTAGTTAATTCGACTCTATAAGGATGTAGAACGCGGGATATCTGCAATGGCGTTTTGATCCCCGATTGAGAGTATGTCAACGCGGTGATCCTACGCTCTTTGACAAGCTGCCCAAAACGTCGACACAATATGAGAGGATAATACTAACACGACTCAAAGGTGAGATGAGCAGACAATGCGTGTACTTGGCGAACAGCGAAAGTAAAGTCGTCAGGAGATTGATCACAGTTACCCCGTCATCTATCCACATAATCACCTCAACTATAAATACCCCTAGTTGCCCTGCTCTGAATAATATTTCCTTCTTGTCAATCAACACTCTACAGATTCCAATTCACATTACCATCAATCTTTTACATCCAACTAGAAGTTATCACTTATAACTCTTACTCTCAAAATGGACTCCGTCAACTTCCAGATCGCTCAGGCCCCTGGCCAGAAGAAGAAGGTCACCGGTGCTCAGGTCGGCTGTCTCGTCATGTAAGGCACAAACCTTCAGTCCCAGTCCCGGCCGGGTTAGAGGGAGCAAGTCTTCAGCGCGTGGAGCTCTTACGCCTAGCATCATGCGGGGGACATCGGTATCAGTGGCCAGACCTTCGACGGCCACAGCCAAGCAGATCAACGCCAATTCACTGGATCACCCATCAAAGTCCTTAAACCATGGCTCTCTATACTCTATATCAGTCGGTACTCAAGCTCGGCGCACCCAAGTTCACATCCACATTTTTCTCAACATGTCGACTATTATCTCATATATCTGAGCTTCACACTAGCTTATTTTCGTCATCTTCAAGCTAGCATCTAGTTCACGCTCAAGTAAACTCAACCGACTCACTTGGGACGGGTTTTCTATCAACCTCCAAGAATCTTGGGTAATCTAGTGGGCTCAGTTCGATAAAATCACTAGCATTTAACTCCTGGGGGATGCGGGGTGACAGATTCTCTTTGTCATTCTCAGCTTCGGGGGGATTACAGGCTTCTTAGTCATTTTTGTATCTACTTCTTCAACCAAATTTACAGGCATGTTGTG
This sequence comes from Diaporthe helianthi, assembly GCA_001702395.2. Classification (NCBI taxonomy): domain Eukaryota; kingdom Fungi; phylum Ascomycota; class Sordariomycetes; order Diaporthales; family Diaporthaceae; genus Diaporthe; species Diaporthe helianthi. The sequence goes on along the minus strand of MAVT02001365.1, from coordinate 5,339 downwards.
GATGAAATATCGGTTCGAATATCCTTTGCAACGTGATTTGCTAATCTTTCCAAATGGTCCTCCTCCCATGACTGTGTGGAACTTGTCACGGTATATAAGTGTAAGCCACGGTATTACTCTCGGTAATACAACGTTCCTCTTTTAGAGGTGTCATCTAGTGCGATAGGCTTGACTTGTGCTGTGACAGAACTTGAACTTTGAAACCTTTTGGGTTAAATACTTCCACTTGCATTTCATTGTGGAGAGGGAATTGTGCCAAGGGAGTGTTTATTAAATGAGTGGCTGTTTTTCGGCTTTGCCCTCCACAATTACCTTTGCCTACATATGTACATACATATCATTGACTACCTAGGTACGCGTGGTCAGGGGTAGGTTAGCTTGAGGGACGAATATTCAGGTAATGGGGAGCAGATGACCTAAGCTTCTAGGACGTATCAGGATCACACGTGCAATGGCGACCTATGGGTGTGACGTCCAAGAGTTCCAACTGTGCGCCCGATCACCAAAGCTTGCCGTACCATTCTTCGCATGGCTTGAAGACTGGTTGAAGAATGGGAAACGCGCAATGGGCAATGGCTTGTGCTCGGTGTTTCTCATGGCTTTCCGGATGCGGTTTAGTCGAGGAAACACATGAAGCACGGATTTGAGACGACATTTTCATCTGTTGCATGTCGGTCTCGGTCGACAGCGCTCGTTCGAGACTGTCAGCTGTCAACGGAAGTCTGCCAGTGGGACGACCGGTTCAGGTACTCCAGGTTGGTAATCACCAGTTGACAAATGTGATGAAGGGGCGACTGGCTGACTTGGCAGTCGATGCGTCGCCGCGGATGGGTGGCGGGTTCCAATTACAGAAGTGGATGGTGCAAGATTTCCAATATGGCAGTATCGGAACTTGACAGGTGATATAGAGACAATCCATGTATATACTGTAAACAGTCGGGAAAGGGGGATGGCGAACCAATCGCAAGCTGCCGCCAGGCCAAGTGACTGGATCTCCAAACGAGTAGTCTACTAGTACCCCAGTGATCGGCCTGTGTTTCCAAGGTTAGCTGCCGTGCGTGGAGGTGCGTGGGGAGCCGCCTTGACCCCTACCGAGACCTGGTCTTGTTTCGACCGATCTTCCAACACAGCAGTTCGACAGTCAAGCTGGATGAATAGTTTGAAAACCTGCCACTTACTTCCACATCTGGAAACGTCAAGCGGCAAGGGCCACTTGTAGTGTATCGGAATCTAATCGCTTGTGGCACGCCGACACCTCGCGTGGCTGTCCTTGTTCCCAATCAGGCGAAGTCAGGAGAAATTCGGCTTCCAAGATGGCAAAAGACGGCCCGTTCGTTGCGACTCGAAACGTCCAAAGAGAAAAGACGTCGTGGGGACGAGACTATTTATCTCGACGACGCCCCTTGGAGCTTTCCCTCTTCCTTTTCGTACTTTGTCCATCATTCCTTCGCAAGCAGGCTATAAAACCCCCCTCCTTAATTACCCTTCCACTTCCGAGGCACTGGATGCCAATTTACGCCTAGGGCGACTTTCATACTAAGATTAATACCTAGCAACCATGAAGTTCACACTCCTGACGACGCTCCTCGCGGGCTCGGCCATCGCGGCACCTTCCGTGAGCAAGAGAGATCTGGCAACGATCCAGCAGGCCATCGGCACAGTCCAGACAGCCCTTGACGGGCTCGGGACAGCAGTCGACGCAGTCAGCGCCACGGACCCCAACAGTCTGCAGGGCGTGCTCAGCGCGAGCACCGACGCACAGAACTCGATCAAGGCCGCCACCACACAGATCCAGGGCACCGACGCCCTCTCCCTGACCGACGCCCTGTCCCTGCAGCAGACCGCCTCCGGTCTCACCACCTCGGCCAACAAGACCGTGCAGAGCCTCATCGCCAAGAAGCCCGTCTTTGACCAGCTCGGCGTCTCCTCCGTCGTCGCCACCCAGCTGACCGACCAGAAGACCGCAGCCGGTGCCCTTGGCGATGCCGTTGTGCAGAAGATCCCCGGCATCGGCCAGGGCATCGCAAAGCAATCCCTCGGCCAGATCAACACTGCTCTCGACTCGGCCATCAAGACTTACTCGACACCAGGGGCTACCACGGGTGGTAAGTCTTCTCTTCCGCTGACCTCGACATCCCCTCCTCACCATCCGTGAGCAACGAAAGGCTGACTCCGAGTTTTAAGGTGGCGCGTCAGAAGGCGCACCTTCGGGGTCAAGAAACGGCACCGGGTCAGCAGCAGGCGGCGCAGCAAAGGCAGGCAATGGAACCCCGAAAGGCGAGCCAAAGACCGGCGGCGGCTCTGGAACTTCCACCGGCGCCGCACCCAAGACATCGAAGCCTGCTACCGCTGCCCCGGCTGCTGCCCCAGCCAAAGGGGCCGGCAATGCTGGCGGCGCAGGAGGTCTTGTAAGTACTCTGCCGCAACCTGAAATTTCACCTGTGTTTTGAAGCCCGACATCTCTGCCTACCGTTGCATTATTAGCCGGGGCTCCCGCCTGGTCCACAACCTTATCGATATTAATCCCGGGCTCCGGGCCTCGCTCCCGTCCTCTATTCCCGGGCTGTGTCCGTAAAGCTCCGGGACAACTTGGCTAACATTCCCACTTTCCTAGGCCGCTCTTCTCAGTGGCCTGACAGGGGGAGGTGCTGCGGGTGGAGCTGGAGGCGCGCCCGGACTTGTAAGTCAACTCTCCTGGGTCGAATGGTCTCTCCCAGTCCGGGGCTTCAGCGTACCGGTCGTCGTCAAGCTAACAATCTTGTGATCTTAGGGCGCCTTGCTCGGAGGTGCAGGCGCAGGTGCAGGCGCAGGTGCAGGCGGAGCAGGAGGAGCTGCAGGCGGAGCCGGTGGCTTGGTAAGTCTCGTCCTCGGGCCGTGAACCATGCTTGCATACTTGAGTACTAACTCTCTATAGGGTGCCCTTCTTGGAGCATTGGGCGGTGCGGCATAAGCAGCTCATCAACATGGTTCGAGCAGGGTATATGAGCTCTCTGGACCTTTGGTGTCGTGCAGTGGCGTATAGCTGCCGAGCTTGGGAGTGCGCTCTAGTCTCGCTGCTTGATGCAAACGAGTGGCGCACTGTCTCGCGACGATTTACGAATTCCCTTGGACTCCTCATATAGTGTATAGTACACTTCAAACAAGCGTCAGTGCATGTAGATTAAGTCCCGGATATTTGTTTGGGCTTCTCGGCAATGCTTCCTGTCAGGATTGAGGTGGCCGTAATTGTAGATAACAGCAAAATCAAGCGTGTTTTTCACACCTGATAATGGTCCTCAACCATCAATGGATGAGACGAAACCCAAAGTGCCTAGGTATAGAGTGTGATTAGAGCAATGGGTCCTTCTCCAAACCTTCGGAGACCTACATAGCGTAAGAAGGATTAAGAAAGTCAAAGCACTTCATCATTTCCCGCCAACATAGGTAAGTTCTGCTTCGGTGTGCACTTCACCTCCGCAGAATCTACCCCCACTCCTTATGACAACTCTCTTCTGGGGCCTCTCATGGAACGATTCACTATAATACAGCGTATTCCAGGGCCCTTTCTTACTTTACAATCTCACTACATTACCTAGGTAACCTCTTACCTGACATCCTTCTATGAGAGAAATTGCTGTAGAGTTCCTCATATATTTTATGGGATAACCCCTTGCAGGAAAACTGCCGACGGACCCACTACCTCTCAGCAAAGACTCCCAGTATTGTTCCTCGACACTCTGGAATTGGAATGGCATGGCCAAAGGTACAGCACTTGAGAATCGGTAACATAATTCCCAGATCCAAGTTGTGCTCAAAGCCTTAAGACGCCTTCACCTGTTCCTTGTCAAACACCGTGTCAATTATGGCATGTCTTCCATCCAGGGACCTTTTCGTATAGCAGCATACCTTCTAAAACCTGAGGCGCTTGGTAAACTGGATGGAACTATCCTAACTACCCTAAAAGCGCAAACAAACGCTCCAAAGACCAGTGGTTAGTTGCTGGTTTCAGCAATCACGACCTGTCATCATCCCGCCTGGCCCGCTTCATGATGTGCTTCCTCAAGCCACGAGTGAACCCCTCGTTCCACGTTCGCCCATCGAATATCGCCACTCTTCGCCCATTTTGTATGTCAAAGTGGAGGAACCCTGGCATATCTTCAATATCATATTCCCGTGGTGCCCTTTTCCAATGGATTGGAAGTGTAGGGGGATCAGGCGGGCCTTGCGCCTGGGCACTTGCCAGCGCCGGCGGCGGGGCTGGGATCGAAGGGGGGTCGAGGTCGACTTCGGGGCTGGGTTCGGGGCTGGGTTCGGGGCCGGAGTCGCCGTCCCCGTCTTCAACCGGGGGCATGTCGTTCGAGACCTCCACCTGAAGAAGGTCAGATGTCAGGTCCGACTCCCCATGTCAGAGGGCTAGGAAGGTGGGGTTCCGACTCACGTTGCCACCCAAGATAAACCCCGTGACCCCGTCTGCCGCTGGCGAGTGATCCCGACATTGGGTCCTGCGGGCTGAGGCCTCGGTGCCTGAACGAATCAGTATCATTTTACTAGTAGGAAATAGTAGGCAGGGGCTCACATCACTCACATCATCAAAACAGCTCCTCTCACTGGACAAGTCCGAGTCAGAAGGGTCCGGGTCATCGTCCCCGTCGTTGCACGCTTCTCTGGCAGTGTCTTGTTCCTCGATGGTACCGCGGTCTGGATTTTCGAACGGCAAATCATCCGAGTGCATCGAGTCCGCGTCATCGTCTCGATCATGAAGATGTTGCTGGTCCTCGCTTGCCATCTTGAGACCGCACAGATACGTCCCAAAGGGGATGCGTGCGTTCGCGCTTCTCAAAGAGGAAATAGTATGCCAAGTAGAGATATAGTGGCCAATGCACCGACGGAAAGACGTATAGGTGTAGGGCTTAATCTTGCTTGTCGTGGTGATCAAGAGCAGGTGTAGGAGAGTTGATAGGATGAAGGTTCGTCTGCGGGGGAGATTGGAATGAAACAGAGGCAGTCCAAGTAAATACTTAAGTACCTAGGTAGACTGGCACAATGGCTGAATGTGGGCAAGGCCAAGACAATCAAGGGCAGCGACGACTCTGAGTCGAAGTGAGGAACGCAGTAGCCTTCCCTAGGTTGGAAGTCGCAAGTGCTCTTGCCTATAACCTTGGGCTTGTCATCCTAGCAGTGTCCCCCCTGACACGAAAGAAGTTCCTCTTGTGACTCTGCGCTGAAAAATATCGCGTTTGACAATACTTCATTCAGTGCCCAGGTGATGCCCCGTGGTAGGTGTTGGAATATTCTAGACTATGTGAATTATTAATACGGGTAATCGTTAGCCTATACTAGCGAGTATATAAATAGGGGTA
>MAVT02001364.1:0-13290 GCA_001702395.2 Diaporthe helianthi | reverse complement strand
GGGGAGGGGAGGAGAGGCAGCGCTAAGGGGATAAGTAATCATCCCGAGCCTCTGCAGCTGGATGAATACCACACAATACCTAGAGGTACGCTCTTCCCCAGATCCGTCTGGAGTCTGGAACTCTGACTTGGTTTGCCTGGCTCCCAGGTGCTCCCTCCCTGCCTCCACAGCCCACAGCCTACTAGCCCGATTTTGCAACCAGGCACACACTGTCCTGACTGCTAGTACGGACTACTCCGTACGGAGAGCGAGACCCTGTGCCGTTAACCAAGCGTTTCACTCACTGGTCGGCTACCGAGGTCGGTTCCATCCGTTTACAGACCACAGACCACAGACCACAGGCCACACAGTCGAGCAAGCCAATTGATCCAACTGCCTTCGTTGCCCACAGGGCCACAGGGGGCTCTCACTCTACTGTGCACTCTCACACCCACTCTCACTTCACCAATTACCCATTACCCATTCCCCATTACGCATTTGCTGTCTCGGCCGGACAATTTTTTGCGGATGAATGCCAGCCCTGCCTGTCCTGCCCTGCTGCGCACCGCCATGACACGGAGATGAGATCACCAGGGGGACACCAATACTCGGGCCCGACGTGCTGCAGCCACTAGCAGCAGCAGCACCTTGCGATGCCTCCCAAGCGCAAAACAACCGCTGAGGCAGACAACCCCCCCTCTGCCACCGCCAGCCCCGCCAACTCCAACCCGGCCTCGACCCGTGACGCTCCTCTCAAGCGCCAGCGCGTCTCCAGGGCCTGCGACCAATGCCGTGCCGCACGCGAGAAGTGCGATGGCATCCAGCCATTGTGCTTCCCTTGCGTCTCGCAGAACCGCGCCTGCACCTACGAGGCCAACCCCAAGAAGAGGGGCGTCCAGACGGGCTACATCAAGACCCTCGAGGTCGCCCTGGCATGGCTCTTCGACAAGGTCCCCGGCTGTGAGGACTCTCTTGAGAACCTATTGATGCATGAGGGTGGCCAGGGCCAGAGCCCGCTCGTCGGCAAGGACTCGGAAAAGTCAACCCGCCTGCACAAGAGGTGGAGGAGGAGCAAGGTCCACAAGGGGATCGACCGCATCCTCTCTGGCGGCGGCAGCGGCGGCGGCGGCGGCGGCGCCTCTCAGCAACGTGACGAGCCCGAGGAACCCGACAGCGACACAGAACACGCCCACAAAGCGTCTATTGTCGTCCACGGCCACACGCCACCAAGTACCGGCCCCGACCCGCCTCCATCGCGCATCGATGGCCAGGTTGTGCCGGAAACGTCCGGGCCTCTGATGCTCCCACCCAACCACTGGAGACTCCTCGACATCTATTTCAGCTACACCCACTGCTGGTTTCCCATCCTTGAGAAACAAGACCTGTTAAAGACCGTTTATCTATACTCGTCCGAGGGTATTGACGTCCAGCGCAACACTCCTGACTCGGCCGCGCATGCCGAATTGTGGGCTGCCATGGCTCTGGCCTCTTACCAGAACCTGTCAAGTGCGAAACTTAATGCCAACAACCCCTCTCCTGACGCTGGGCACCCTCCGGACAGCCTCTACAACATTGCGCGGGCCCTCGTGCCTTCCGAAGAGGGTCGGTTCGAAATCCAGCACGCAAGGGCGTTGCTACTTCTGGCGCTGATCGGTGTTGGCAAGGGCCAGAAGACGTGCGCCTGGATACTTGTGGGCCTCGCCCACCGTATCGCCTTGGATGTCTCGGACCTCCATCTGGGCGATGAGCGGTTTTCAAGGCGGGTGACAGCAACACTCATGGGGTGCTACATTCTTGACACCCTCATTTTCGTCCACCGAAGAGGCATGCCGAGTCTCGAAACAGCAGGCATACTCGAAGGAATGAGCATCCCAGAGGACAACTTGGATGAATGGCAACCTTGGGCCCCCTGCGACGGCTTTGGACAGGGCTTTTCTGGCCCGGCCACCCTGTCACGGAGCCCAGCGTACTCTCTGACCACTTTCAACCAGCTCTACGACGTGTTCAAGTTTCTACGAAAACGCTCGGTCCACCGGCAGAACGGCTGCCCCCTGGAAAGTCCTTCCGAGGTAACAGTGCTCTTGCACCAGACGATAAAACCACGCCTGCCCTTTGGCAATTTTATAGTAGCTCGGGATTCCAGCTCGGCCACCATACCATCCGCTTATGTTCTGAGGGTCTTGTTCTTGTGGGTTAGCGCATTGCTCAATTCGGCAGAATCTCCCTGCGCCCTCATCCTGGAATCCATCGAGCAATATCTGGCTCAGTTCGGCCCCTGCGGCGCTCCGCCCTTCTTTGCAACCTGCTTAGCTATGTTAGGCCAGCACAAGAGCTTCGTCGACCTCAACCCGCAGGCCAGGGAAAGGTGGCAGTCCATCAAGGTCATGCTCATCATGATCTGGAGTCCCACCGGTCCCGCTGGAAACAGGCTTTCCAGCGAGCCACGCCCAGGTTCTGCCATCTCAAATCCTGCAGTTGCATCGAGCGCGGCCATGGCCTCGTCTTCGATGCACACTTCAAAAAATTTGCCGGCGCCCACAACCGCAGGCTTCGTACCAACGAACCGCCTCCAGACGCCGACACTGGCATCGAAACACCGCCCAAACACATCTTCTTTCATGATGGGCCAATTCTCCCCATCTACACAGCCCGCCCTTAACCCGGCGGGCAGCCCACAAATGGGCGACACGAATATGAACGCGATGGACACCAATGCCATCATGCACGGCGGCCACGCCCCGAGAAACATGGGCCAACAACCCCACCAAAATCCAGGCGCCGCGCACCGCGGCAGCTTCAGCGGGGGCTCGCTAGACTACGACGCCATCCTGGACGACCTGTCGTCCATGGATTATATAGATCGCGTTGACGCGGACCCACAGTTCATGGCCAACCTGGGGTTCGCCCCGGGTTGTGACATCTCCGAGATATTGAATCGGGAGTTCGGGGCGATATGAATGAACATATGTGACATACAGAGACGCGAGGTGACGTGACGGTTTGCGTGGCTTGTACTTGCCCGGGTCACTGAACCGTTGTTGATATATATTCCACTGTATACGTGAATACATAATGCATAAAAGCGGCTTTGAACGGTCACGGAAAACTTTATTGGCCAAAGCTTGCATCATATTTTGCTATTTCAGTCTACAACACATCTTTAAAAAAAAATGCCTACAATGAAAGTGGCCTGGACGCAACACACGCAAGTGGTGGTTATTTTTAGGCTACCGGAAAACATTACCAAAGGCCTCCTGCGCAAAATTTTCCGTCAAATTCTCCGTTTTATCACAGGCTCCTACGGCGCAGATCCCGCAATTCTAAATTGTCCTGGGCCCCTCCTGCGGGCTCGTTCTTTTTCGCTTGGACTCATTACATAGCAAACCCAAGCGATCCGTCAAGGTTTCACCTGTTTACACCAATGGTCTATGGCCATTTAACTCATGGCGAACTGGCAGCTGGATATTAGGTATTTTATTCGGGCGGGGGGGGGGGTTGCGACGCCATGATGTTTCCATTGTATCTGGACCTAATCTGCTGCCGAGGTGATGTAGCAAAGGGATCTGGAAAAACCCCGGCGAATCGCGCAATATACTGCCTGATTGAATAGCAATGGTGTCTCAAACTTCTCTTGGACTCATCGTCTACTTGCTTCCCATCGGATGTCCGAATGCTTAGCCAGTGTCTTCCCCAGTTGGCCTTCCTGGCTGCCTAAAAAACAATTCTCTAGCACCCAATGTTGAAGGTCGCATAGCTCATCTGGCTTAACCTTCTTGTGCCATGCTTAAGTGTCAAGTTGAATATCCCCCATCCACTCTGGTGTAAGACACCCATACCCTTGGGTAGTAGGCGAGCTTCTCTGCCCAAGTGCGACCTCACACAGAGGATAAGCACACACAGGCTGGTTCCGCGTTGGCCTGTCTGTGGTGTAGTCCCACGTCGATAAACCCCTCTGTGTAATCGCGAGCGGCAAATGCCTTCGCTCCGCTTCCGAAGACTACTTTATCAGTAGCCATCATCGTAGCCGTATGCGTAGTAGTCATCGTCCCCGTATCCGTACTCGTAGTCATCGTCCCAGTATCCGTGATCGTAGTCATCCACATAAATGTCCCTTTGCTGGCTGACGTGCTCCTCCGCGTGCTTCTTCTTGCACTCACCCACAAATTCGTCCGCAGCCTCATGCTCATCGTTCTTGGGTCCACAGTCGAAATAATCTGGAGGACCATTGCGACCACGCATGTCAACGAAGGCCTCCTCCGTCGGTGGCTCGGGCCGCGGCATGCCGAGCTCGTCGTACGCCAGCATGTAGTTGTCCCAGGTGATGAAATCTAGCACCCTCTGTGTAGCAGGATCCGAGCCTGTGCTGTCCTCCGGGGTGGTCTTCGCTGCATCGGAGAGGACCTTGTGGCACATGATCGTGGAAAAGTGCACCATGGCCTTAACATCGCTGATTGAGAGATCCTTGTCGTCGGTGCTGACAACACATGCAGAAGCTTCATCGATAAGGGACAGTGCTCCAGGGGCAAGATCTCCATTTGGAGGACAGAATGCAATGTGAGGCGGGTCAACGCTGGCCTGGCTTTTGTCCAGACCTGAGACTGCGCATGAGGGTCGCCACCGGGCTGCAAGCCGGCACGCGGCCGTTCGCATCCATAACGCGCGTCTCGGTCGGCCGACTGATTTCAATGCGAAGAGGTCGCCCGATTCGCTCGGAAATTGGCGAGATGTCTCCTTCAAGCTCAGCTATCAGCCCGCGCAGTGGGTCATCGTCGCCCACACGGACCAGACTGTAGCGCTGCGACTCGTTCTTGTCCTGGTCATTGCCAAAGATCACAACGCCCGTTGTGTAATCGAACCTCCAAAATTCCTTGAGACCAGGGGGGATTGCAGGCGTCTCGACATCTCCCCAGAATGAATGCTGGGGGTACTTGGCGAACCAATCTAGACTGTGTCGAAAATCGGCCATTGTGGCGTCCGTGGGGCCAAACATGCCACTCTTGACACGTCGCACGACGATGTTGCCAGCCCAGAAGTATGGTGGGTAGGCGGTGCCGGTAGCTCGGACGGAAGTGAAGAGGGATTTGTTGGGCTCTGACCCTTCACTGATGTGGTCGGCGTGGGCGATGACCTCGATACCGTCTTCTCCAATAAGGTTACGCTTCAGGCGGCTATTGAACCGAAAATTGGCACATTTGACTGACGGGCCAGCCTCCTTGTCACCAGGCTTGCGAAACAAGTTGAGGACAGACTTGTAGTCTTGGAATAAGTTGGTCGATGTGGGGAGGATGACAACGTCGGGCTTCACAGAGTCGGACCGGAAAAGGAAGGCTCGATAACCATCCTTAAGAGGCTCGATCTCGTTGACCTTGGCATACTTGCTGGAAAGAAGCTGGTGGCATGGCCAGTCGGCTTTCTCGCACTCCTGTCGTTGTTGCAGTACCAGACGCCTTTGCAGCAAGAGCACAACTCTATGCTGTCGGACTTGCCGCAGGTGATGCAGTATTTCTCTGCCATCGTGTGGAGTGAGGGAATGAGAGGGTCATGAGGGCCAGCAGGTTCGTCGTCCTGCTGAGGCGCCCTTTTGTCGTCTTTCTGCAGGCCGCACAAAACGGTGTGTGGGCTTTCAGTTTCTGTATGGATTCGAAGAAGCAGGTTAGGAGGTCACAAGAACCAATGGTGGGTGAGGATCATATAGCAAGTGTAATACTGGCTGAGAAGCGATCGTCGATTCCCAAGGGTTGACAAACCGAACTTGAGGATCAATCGATGATGGACGTGATGTGGGAGTTGGGCGAAACGCAGACAGACTGGCAATCAAATCAAAGCACGAGCGAAGGTTGAGAGCAAGGGAAGTCATGTAAGCGTTGCGTTTGATGTGTAAGGTGATGACTTACGCCGAGAATACGTCGTGACTGTCGATTGTGATCAAAATCCAGGGGATTTGAGAGAAAGTTGACGAAGAGTAGTGCAGATAAGGGAACTCAAAATTGGCCGACTTACTGTCAGTCGTCTTCGGATGGCCTCAGGGTCAGCTGTATCTCGAATACCGTTGGGAGACAGAATTATCTTGACCCAGCAAAAGCGATCTGCTTACTTGTTACTCATTGGATGGACAGCTAGATTTTCATCAATGGAAAAGTGCACGTGTGTCGAAGGATGGGAAGGGCAAGACTGGTTGATGTCAGGTCACTTGCATGGGGAATTCCCGAGGTCGTCAATTCAGAACGACTTTGCGCAGCTAGCTTTTTTGTGCAGCTGCCAAAATAGTGCTTGGGTAGGATGTAAGTAACTTTGATAAACTGCTTGTGAAGAAAGGACGGGAGAAGTAAAATGCAAACAGCAAAGTGTGGTTTGGCCATGTACCCTAAGTTGAGGATACCGTACCCCACCCACCTTTGGTCACACCCACCTTTGGTCACCCATTTGCACCCAAAGTGAGGGCATTCCACTTACACCCATTTGCTTAATTCTGCCTGTATTGTAATGTTTCTATAGTTAATCAATAGGATTTTGAAAGCTCTATACATCTATAGTACTTTTTAGTATTTTACGAATTAGGTTAGCGGTTTGAATTAGCAAAACCTAGCCGTTAGTTGTCTTTTTTCGAGCTACGCAATCCTTATAAGCTATAAATCTTCTCCTTTTTAACTACTATTGAATTACCTACTATAGCTACTAAAATAAAGTTAATAGGTAAAGCTTAAAACTATACAAAGTTTTAAATGGAAAATGCACTAGCTGTAGTGCAAAACAACGGCGTTGCGCTTAATAAAGCGGCTAAGCAACATAGTATACCTAGAACCTTATTTGTACGGTAATTAAAGATAAAAAAAGTCTTTAATTAGCAAATCTAACCTGCCTAATAACTATTTAATATTTAAAAAAAAAGTATTGTTACTTGGATTCTACGCTAAGAGAAGCTAGGCTATGCTTCAATAGCCTTTTTAGTTTATACTTTTGCTGCAACTATTTTTAAGAAAAATAGCAATATAAAGCCTTTTAGCAAGAACTAAACTAATAGCTTTAAGAAAAGGAATCCTAGTATTTAGTTTAAAATAGGCTGGAAACAAGAGGTAGAGAGGTTTACTGTATTTACTCCTAAGGCAGTTAACTAGTTTTTTAACTATTTTAAAAACTTTGAATGGGTAGAACCTAACTTAATAGTTAATATAGATAAAGGTAGTGTTATAAAGAGAAGTGGTATATTTACTCCCTCCTAATTTAACTATATATAGTTAAATAACTAATAATTATATAGGTTATAACAAATTTATACTCAAGAGTACTAATAGCTAATTAATAGTAGTTAAAGCTAATGCTACTTAAGCCCTAGTTATAATAATAGATTTAGTTATTGCAAAAAGTATTTATCTACCCCTAGGTATTATTTTTAAAGAAAAATAACTATAAATATAGTAGTTTATAAAGCAATTAAAGTTAATTATACCCCTAGAATAGAGCTTTAATGTATTTAAAAATAGGTAAATAAGCAACGAAATTGCAATTAACTAGCTTTAAGATATTTTTTTACTTATAATTAATAAAATACACAATAACAATAAATCTTAAGCTATTTTTCTCGTTCTCGATAGTTATAATAATTATAGAAGCGTTAAGTTTATAACGCTATACTATAAGTATAATATTAACTCTTGCTAGCTTCTAGTATATACTTTTTATAGTTTACAACTTTTTAATAATAGGGTATTTAGTGTTTTTAAAGCGATATTTAATAAAGCAATAAAAGACTTAAATAGCTAGATAAATTTAAGTTCTTTTAGCAAAATTAACTTTATTAAATATCTCGTTAAAGCCCGTAAGGCTATTAGTAAGCGAACTATTAGAAATACTTTTAAATATACAAGGATATACTCTATTTTTTGCAAGAAAGCATTGCAGCATTTTAAAATTAGGCCTAATAAAGCTTTTAAGCCAATTGTTAAAGTTTTTAAGCAAAAATCTAGCAATAATAATACTAATAGTTAATCCTTTATTAAAAAGGTTAACAAAAACTACGTAAGCAAAGATTATATTTTAAATCTAGCTTTAAAAAACAATAGAATGGCTAGATATAAAGCCAAAAAGATTGCTAACGAGATTAACTTATTACAGGCACAAGTTACCCTACTAGAAAGAAAAAATCGTAGCCTTAGGGCTAAAAAAGAGGTTTAAGAGAAAACAAAGCGCTAAAAGGTAATTTCAAACCCTAACTAGGAATTAATTACTATGTTTAAAATTAATAATAAAAACCTTATTACAAAAGCCCTAAAAGAGCTTTCTAGGCCTTAAAAACGCTATAAAGTTGCTATAGTTAAGGTAAAAGAAAAAGAGGAGGATAATGTTAAAGATACATCTAAGCTAGAAGTTTTAAAGAAGATTGTGTTACATAGCGAGCGTGTAATTTAACAACTAGCTAAACTAGATAATTAAGGAACTTCTCACGATTATTTTGATACTATTTATAGGTATGCAAAAAGAGGATTAATTGATTTGTGGCTATTTGAATGCCCTTACTTTGGGTGCAAATGGGTAACCAAAGGTGGGTGTAACCAAAGGTGGGTAGGGTACGGTAGCTCAGTACTCAAGTGTTGGATGAGCTGCTGCCGTTTGATGTGCCAGGCTTCCCAAGAACATGCAGTCTTGCGCAATCAGTCTCTCAACTACCATATTCAACAGGCCAGCCTGGAGGCATATGGAGCTGACACCTGCCCAGGTGGGAACAGAGGGTAAGGTCCGTGTGCGGTGAATGCAACTATGTGCTGCCTGGTTGGTTACTTAAGTACCTGGCTCATGCAGAAGTACATCGAAGGAAGCCAATGAGTTATTAATTGATCTTATTTTTAGCTGCTACCAGCGACTTAGTTATATACGAAATATAAAGCAAGACGAAATTGTAAGATGCAATCAGGCTTTGGTCATGATCATGTATCAACATTTGAAAGCACAGCACCAAAAATGTTGTTTTGCCCATGCGCCTTGTGCCTTCTTCCTTACTTGTCACTTAAATTTCTGCCATATAAATACAGATTGGTCGCATATCCACTACTTGGAACTGTTCGTCATCTGCCCACCTGGGTGGGCACTTGGGTACTTAAGTAGTTGACTTGCTCTCCAGGGCTGTCAAGTGCCTTCCACCAGTTGACAACTGACACACAACTCACAATGTTGAGTATTACAAATAGGCACTGGGTTTTATGCCATCTTTACAAGATAATCGATATTGACGAAATCAAATCGTCACATGCCAGTATCACGTAACCAAATACTTAACAGCTTCCATATGTCAATCCCTCCAACTCCAAACCTGCTCAAGCGTCATGCCACCCGGATATAAAGCAGTCAGAGTGGACCAAGGGATTTACAGCCCATTTTGAATTCATTTTAATACCTGTCAGTCTTGAACAGACTTTTCTGAAAAGGGCACATCCGGTAGATGAGTATCGTGTAAAACCCGGCCCATTACTATCCATCCATGGATGCTTGGCAGTAGTCTTGACAAAGACAACCAACATCATTCCAGGTTTTTCAAACGGGCAGTGAAGGGATGGTGATATCAATGAGTACATCTGCTCTGGCTGACTGGGTATTGAGATGATGAAGGACCCGTACGCAACATTGAGATTGCTGCAAAATTGAAAGGGGATGGGACGGATCATGCCCAGCTCGAGGGGCTCAAATCTGGAAAATACAGGCTCATCAAGCACGAAGTCCATCCACGGCGATTCCACGTGTCTTTACTACGTACTGCTCATCAATTGATAATACACGCTTAGCCGTTCTAGTCATCCGAAAAACACCACCAGGCTGCCACACCAAGCCAGCAAAGCTACCTACCTAGGTAGGTATGATGATGGGTGCCACATGTGCTTCAAGTATTTGGAATTGGACGAATTCCGTTTCACAAGTGTTCACTAGGCGCAATTCTTCTAAGAATTAGTGTCTGTCTATCGGTTTGGCTTCAGAAAGGCTTTATGTGCTTCCAATTTCGGATGTATGGATTGCCGTCCTCTTGGTTCTCGCTCCATTCCAAGGTTGTTGCTTTTACACCGGGTGGCAGGACAGATGCCTCGACCTTGATCAGGGGATCCGGGCACAGCTAAGTGGTAACTATAGCAACTGTTGGCCGCTTGAAAACTTGAGTCTTGGCTTGGTGGCATCGGTGTGGGATTTGTGGTACCTCTAGCTGCCAATGTGCTGAAATACTCCGTGCCTAGGCATTCAGTATGCCAGGGACCAACTTCAAGATGAACCGCAATAAACGACAGACCCCTGCAAATGTCAGATTTTCTACCACCAGGCTGGCGCCAGCCTGTTGGTGCTCAGTTACACTGAGCACACACACCGCCTAGTCTCTACAACGCCTAGCTCGAGGCGGCGTGCAGAACATGCACTAATTGCGTTTTAGAAAAAGGCGAATAACACGCTCAGGGATGTGCAAGATTTTTTGATCTTGAGTCTGCCCTAGTACAGTATGCTTGAGGCAAGTTGCATGACTCTGGGGCTCTCGTGGGTTTACTAATACAGCATATGCTCGCTACCAAGGACGCCAGTAATACCTCAGGTGCTCAAAGGTCTAATTCATTATTAATATTCTGAAGCTTTCCCTAGAAACCTACAACCGTTTCAACTTTTCAAACATTGGCTGCTGTGATTGTGAAAGAAAAACATAAATACATGCGTTTCAAGAATCAGTGTACTCTGTCTGGAACTCAGGTTTACTAATTGCATACATGGATTCCAAGGTTGTCTCCAGGGCTCTTTCGAATGCGGCCGAGCCGTTATTGTAGCAGTCATGCCCAGCTGGCCAAAACGATGCCCTTGTTCCATCTATAATCAAAGTCTCAACAAGGCTTTGTGCAGGGGCCCCGGGGCTGAGGTGTCCGGCTTTTGAAGCAACCCTATGCAACCAACCATACTTGTACTGCTTTTGACCATTCCAGCTTTGGAGTAGGTCTCAACAGGTGGTAGGGATGATCCCCCAGTCTTCAGATTCAGCAGTGTAACTAGTTGTGAGAGACTGTGTGGGGTTGTTTGTGGCACAGGCTTTAATGTTGCTAGAAAGGTTGGACTTGACTGGGAAATCTGAAAGGCCAAGACCACAACATTCCACGCTCATGCAGGCAAGAGCACTTGAGGGTTTCAAGACAGAGACTTAAAAGTCAACACCACTTCCCCAACCCCTGCCACTCTAGTTGGCGGTGAGGGTTGATCAAAAGTCTTGCTTGCATGTCTACAGGTCCTGGAGTAGTTACTACACGTGTAGTGTGAGAGCACTTGAGCAGGCTACAAGGGGCAGTCGCCCCACTTGAGCACTTGACAGGGTGGACGTACATAGTACACTAGTAATGGAAGACGGAATGGGGGGGTTCCTAAGGGCTCATGGGTCTCAGGTAAGCCCTAGGTAGGTACTTATTAAGGTATTTTGCGCCTGCTTCTCGCCACACCGTGGCCAACCCCGATGGGGGCCAAAAATCCCCCCACCTCTCCCACATGAATTCCGCAGTGATCCGGTTGACGTATCCTGGTATATGAAAATGATCCTCTCATGTGTGGTGGATACTTAAGTACCTAAGCCGCAGTGTAAATAGTGTTGGAATATTCTAGACTATGTGAATTATTAATACGGGTAATCGTTAGCCCGCACTAGTAAGTATATAAATAGGGGTAGTCCCCTAAGCTAGATATCTAGAATAGGCTAATAGAACTAAGCGTTCCCTACTACTATTTAATAGGTTATATACTCTAGCTACTAAAAGACCTACTTTTCTATTATATAATACCCTTAAGTTAAACTACCTCTTAAACCTTTAATAACCTACTTTTTAAGCTTATTATAGCTTAAGTACTAAGCTTAATCTATAATTACTACTTTTAGCTAAATATCTATCTTTTAATTAATTAAAGCTTTTTATTTAATATTACTCTATTAAGCTTAATATTTAAGCCTATAACTAAATAATAACTATATATCTACTACCTTTAATTACTCCCTTATTACTTTATAAATACTTAATTACCTACTATGAAAAATATACTATTTAATAGCTTTCTTTTTCTTTTATTTTTTAGTACTACCTTTCCTAAAGATTATTTACTTTTATTTACTAAACATATTAAATTATTAATAGTTTTTAAATCTTTACTACTTTTTTTAAAACTTGAATTTTTCTTAGCTAATAAAACTCTAATAAAAATTCAATAGTAACCCCTAATAAATTTAGTATTCCTCTTTTTAATAGTACTAATAACTATATATATTAGAGTATAAAAATTAATACTTAGCTTAAACGAAAAAGGATATCTTTTAAAGACTTAAAGAAGCCTTTTATAGAACTTTCTTAAAATAAAAAGGCCTTCATAAATATCAAATTAATATATAGGCTTAGGCTTATTATATTTATAAAAGATAAGAATTTAGCTTAAGAAGCTTTAAAAAGGCTAAAATCTTACTATAAACCTTTTAAGTTTATATTTTAATATCTAGTTTATAAAGACTTTTTTAAGTTATAAAAGAGTATATTAATAAAATAAAACTTTTTTAAAAAAACTTTATATAAATAATATTATTCTTTTGAAGTAAGTTTTTATAAGCTAAATATTATATAGCTTTAAGGATAAATATACTAAATGTATTTAGAATATTATATAAAGTTTAGAGTAAAATTTAAACTTTTATTTAGTAAAAAGCTTTTTTTCAAGTTTATTAAATAAGAGTAAAGGAAAACCTATATAAGCCTTTAATTAAGCCCTATATATTAAGGGTAAAAAAGAGGGAAATAATATATTTTTTTACCTTTACTATAAAGTTAAGGGCTATATTAGGGAGAATTATTATTTTCTTTTCCTAGAAAAAGCCCCTTAAAGTTAGTATATAAAGAAAAAGAAGAGAAATTTCTTTTCCTTTTTTTAACCTTAAAAATCTTTTTAAAGAGAAGAAAGAGAAATTCTAAAAAGAATTACTAGCTACTTATATATAGCTAAAGCTTTTTAAAAAGAAAGAATAGTTTTTACCTAAAAAGACTATAAATACTATTATAGCTAAAAAGCTAAATATACTAAATAATCTAGAAATAATTAATTTTTTTAATCTTTTTTAAAAGATTTACTAAAACTAATAAATATAAAGGTAAATTATACTCTATTTATAGCCTATATATATATAACTACTAATAAAGCTATTATAAAAACTATAAATATCTAGATAATATAAAAGTAGTAATAGATACTAACGTAGTTCACTAGTTAGCCGATTAGATTACCTTACCGATTAGTTTTACTAATTCTACTAACTTTAGCTAGCTTTAGCACCTA
>MAVT02001363.1:0-13295 GCA_001702395.2 Diaporthe helianthi | reverse complement strand
ACTTACTATAGTTCTAGCTTAGTAAAGAAACTTAAAGAATATAAATAGTTAATAGCTTAATTATTTACTAATATAAAGTAAATATAATAATATTATTTAATATACTTTTAATATTTTTAAAGTTAAATAATAGAAAATACTTTAGCTAATATATTATAGAAAATATTTAAAAGATTAAGTAACTATTATAAATATAAGTCTTTAAAGGTTACTAATATTTATACTTAGTTACTTAACTTATAAATAATATATATAAAATTTATAATACTTTAAATTAGTTATAAATTCTTTTTACTAATTAAATTATTTTCTATAAAAATATAAGCTCGAATATAAATAGTTTAAAAGTTAATAAAGTTTTATAACCTTTATAAATATTACTTAACTTATATAATTTAAAGGATAAGGTAACTAAAAGTTACTATTAAATATTAAAAGAGTAAGCTATTAAAAGATATTTAAAAGGTAAGCTTTTAAAAGATACTTATAAAATACCTTAATTAACGTAACTACTTTTCCAATATTTTAAAGTTCTTATATATAACCTAACTATATCTAGGTTTAGTTTAATTCTCCTAGCTATATGAATTCTAGGTACCTAGGTGCTAATATTAATCTATAGAGGTAGGTTGTATTAACCGTCTACGAATTACCTAGACAAGATTAGACTAGTAGTAACAGCGAGGTCACGCCCACTACCAGAGCAACAAACGACGCTCGAGAGGCACCAAATCTGCCTGCCATGTTCTCTTCAGATCCACCTCCACCACTGCCATTCCCACTGCCACCACCAGTTGAGTTTCCGGTCTCACCGCCCTCCGAAATCACAGCAAACTCGGCCACCGTAGCTCCAACGCCGTCATCGCCAGTGGCCTGGTTCCCCCAGATGGTCAACGTCACGTATCGGCCACTGTACACCTCACCGTCCACCGTCACATTGGTCGTGTTGCTCGAGTACGGGGTGATTAGAGAGACGCTCTCGGCATCGTAGACATTGCTAATCGCCACGCTATCGCTCCCCGTGATATTTGACGCGCCGTCTCCAGTACCCGCAGCCCCATGGCTGCTGCTCGTGTTGGAAAACATCACGGCGTAGCCCCGCGGTGGTGCCTGTGCCCAGTCGAACCTAAACCCCACGACGCGCTGGCCGGCGGCGTCCTCGCCGAGGTCGATCGTCACGCTGCTCGACACGTTGGCGGCCATGGGCTGCCACTTGGTCGAGACTGCGCCGTCGTTGGCGGCGAAGGGGAACTGGCCTGGCTCGAAGTCCTCGGGGCTCGTTGCTGGGAGGCACTGTGCCAGGTTGCCGGCCCAGGTCTTGATAGAGCCGATCGCCCGGTTTTCGATGGTCACGGTATCACCCGAGGCTGGAAGCTGCTGGACGACATCTGTGGTGTTCTGGCCAATCGTGATGGGGATGGGTGAGTTGGTGTAGGCCTGGTTGGCGTTAGGCAGGCTGTTCCCTGGGATTCTGCTGAGAGTTGTGTGTGTTGCATTCGAAGTGGCATTGATGGCATGGCCTTGCCAGAAGAATGTCCTGTAATTCAGATTGGGTATTTGCGGCGGGAGTGATGGGTCGATGTTGAGGGATTCCATCTGCAACCGCAGGCCTAGGTAGCCAAAAATGGCCACTCGATTCGCGCCTCCAGATCCGGTCAAGAAGGGGTACGCGGGGTGGGTGCCCCCGTTTGCGGTGTAGTCATCCAGCAGCTGCTCCGAGTACTGAAACCAAGGTGCTCGAATATAAGGGTAAGAGGCGTAGACGTCGTATGTATATGCCGCACAGCCGGAAGGGGAGAATGCACTAGCGACGATGCTGAACACGCCGTATGTCATTCCTGGCCCGTTTGGAGACTGCTTGCCAGCATAGTAATCCAGGTCAGACAGGGAGTATGGGTTAGGGTATGAGAGGAAGTCGTCGACAAGCACGACATCGGCCTGCTTGACCGAGATGGAGCCATTCATAGTGGCATACTCCAGGATCAGGTTAGCCTCCTCCAACACAGGCACTTCGATCTTGGAGCTTTGGTTGGCGGCTGCGTCATTAAGGCCCAATTCAAAGTTCGAGCGGAATTCGTTCGTCCTGTTGAGGTGGGTCTCAATCAAGGCCATCGTGAAGCCAGGGTTGTCCACATGATTTGCGTACTCATCCTGCAGAGTTTCGTTAGCAAACGCGCCTTAAGGACCTTCGATCATCCTCGGCGGAAACATACAGGGTCAGTGGCATTTGTGAGCTCCCATCTCCCTGTTGTCTCATTCAAGGCGAGCAAGTCGGAATAGAAGGTCGCGACTGCATCGTATATAGGGAACATTTCCTCTCTGAACGTGGTCTCGTCGCCAGTCACTGCGTAGTAGTTGTAAAGATCCAGTCCGATGTCTCCATTTATATGGTACTCGTAGTCAAAACATGGCCCAGTACCTGCATGGTCATCAGTATCAGTGGTCTTCGGATTTTCCTGTGAAAATAAGCCCCCTCACCTGTGCAGTTCCCGAAACGGCCACTTGTCCAAGGATAGACTGCACCCCCAGGTGAGAATTCAGTAGCATTCTGCGAGGAGATGAAAGACATTTCGACGTTTTTCTGTGCCTGTGGGAATAGCCTCGTTCTGTAGTTGTCTATGGCTTTGGCAGCTTCAGGAAAGGTGACAACCATGCCTGATGACATCCAGATATCTGCGTCCCAGAATACAAGCCCGGCGTAGCTGTCAGAACCGAGCCCACCAACGCTGATGCTGTTCACGTTCAGCATCGAGTTGTTCCCAGCGGCAACGATGGCGTTGGGACCGACAGTGTTCTGCAATAGCTGGAAGGGATTGGTTACAGATGTAATCTGCTGCTCCACAATATATGGATCGTCTGGGAGTTTTCCGGTGCCTGGGATGGAGAAGTCATCGACGGAATCCGCTGTCAGAATGCCAGCCCATTCTGCCTTATGTGAGTCGAGAAGGCTGTCGAACCCGGCCTCTGCCGCAGAGGACGATGCGTCTCGGGCGATAGACTGCGGGTCGGGAAAGGCGTCTGTCGAGGCTCCTCCAACGTACTTGGTGATGGTAGTACTGCTCCCGCCGCGGATGCTGACCTGGGCTGACTGCGCGATGCTTGACTGGTTTCGGCCAATCTCGGGGTTGTCCGTGATCGGTTCTGTTGCTGAGAAGCCATCCCCTGAGAGTGTCGAGTAAATGTACGCGGTCACATTGTTGATGCCATTAGGTCGGACAGCCGTCCAGATGGTGGAATCGCCAGAACCCTTGTCCTCAAAGTCCGTCCGCACAGCAGAGTCGCCATCTATGACATCTGTCACGGTGACATTGAGATCAGACTCTGTGGAGATGGTCAACTGCACGACAGCCTGGTTGACATTGAGCTTGTGGACAAACATGGTGTAGCCGATTCCCAATGATGTGCCATCTTCTGGTGTCCAGGTGTAGTTCCACGTCATAACACCAGCCTTGAAGTTCACAGCCGAGGTGAAGTCGGAGATCTGAGCTGCATCCACAGAAGCATTGAGGGTTTGTCCACCAACACTGACAGTCAGGCCAGCCCAGTGAGGGACACCGCTGATGACGCTCTCGCCGCCGTACTCCTGCAGCCACTCAAAATTGGTCCCGTTTGTGCTGGGTTGCAGGTCCCAGAAGCCACTGATGGTTGCAAATGTCTGTCTCTGACCAAACAGTGGCCAGCCATTGATGTTGTCTCCATTCACAGGTGTGTCGGTCTCGAAGAAAGGCCCAACGGCGGCGACGTTGATGCCTAGATAGCCATTGGCGAGGGACATGCGCGATTGATAGTGCCCTTGGTCGAGGTTGGTCGTCGTGAGGACCCAATCGTCGTTGTCCCAGGTCACTCCGTCGAAACGGGTGTCGTAGATTTCGGCCACCACGGCTACCGTTGCCGCGGTGAGAAGGAGGAGCGCCCTCTTGAAGAGGAGGGGCACTACCGCCATGATGTCGGCCTGCCTGTATATTTCGTACAGGTCGGTGAGGGTTGAGAGTCAAAATGTCGAGACTGCTTTAAGAGGCGACGAGAGGAGACCAGGAAGATGCAGGTTGTTTTGACCTGCAGAAGTCACACCGGAGCAAGACATGAGGGGTAGGACGGACGACAATAACAAGGTACTTAAGTAGGCAGACGCAAAGCTGTTGGGTGAATCAGATCGAATTACATGGGACAGTAGCAGAAAAACTCTGCTGTGGAAACGGCCGGAATCGTTTGGTGGCTTCGTTTGCAGGTCTTGGCTCTGGGGAGGGTAGCTTCACCTTCAACCCGGCGTGCAAAAGGCAAACAAAAGCTCAAGTCACTTTGGTGGTCGAGGTGATGGTCAACCCCACGCCACACCCACGCTGGGAATGGCAGGGGGGCAGGCAGGGGGGGCCCGGGTTACTCCAACGTCATAGGAAGTCCGGATGACCGATCATAAGGATCGTGGTTAACACCTTTTGCAGGGGTCAAATGTGGGGTAGCACTCTACCACAGTACCCAGGCTCATATTATAAATAAGTGTGCTGCTTAGCTGCACCTCGGCTCGGCTCACCTCGGCTCAACTCAGCTATTGACAACCTGGGCAGTTGACGGAAGGCGAGGAGCTGGTTGAAGGATTAAATATCTACAGAGAATGATGTTCTACTGCTATAACAGGTCCAAATGCTGCCAAACAGTCTCTCCATTCCACAGATATCGTCTTTGACACTTTCCATTGCCTCCTTTACTGCCCTTGCCCAGGTCATCGACGAGCCGACCTCCTCTAAGTGAAAGATGGACCCCTGGACGAGAGCTTGTGGCAGCGTTTTTGGAGTCTTTTTCTGCCATGACGATGAGACCATGAGATTGGAGGAAGAAGGGAATCCTGGAATCATCCGAAAGAACATTCGGCATCTCCTCAGTAGATCTCATTGTCAATCTCTACGCTCGTTGCTGTGGTGTAGAAATATCGTTTCTGCCGCGTTCCCTCCTGAAGTCGTCCGAAGGTGATAAGAGATGTCTTTCTAGGCTTCTGGGCGCTATCGGACCCGTCTTTGCTCAATCTTACGGTGCGTAGCTACTAGGATGTATGTTAGAATCGGACGTAGAGTTGGGAGGCACGGCGAGAGTCGCGAGACTAAGCCAACGCAGGGCTCAACCTCTGCCCAGATGATCAACGGCGCCATGGTTTACATCTGGAGGCAATTTGATACAAAGAGACCTCATGCCAGGCGGATTAAAGAGGGCTGTACACGTACAGGTGGTGTCGGCATCCGGACCCAGTCTATTTAGCCTAGGCTTACAGAGAATAACAGTAGTCGTGCTATAGAAATTCTCGAATAATTGAGGGAAAGGGTCTCTGTAAAGGCCAACGACAGTGTTACCCGTCCTCCCGGCGCTCCACCCTGACCCAGGGACCGGCAGAGCCCATCGTAGACTTCAAGAGATCACCTCTGAAGAGGCAATCCGACTGTGAGAGAACAACACGCACGCCATGATCTCATTTATTGAGATCCCTTCGCTTACCTAGGTATGCACTTGTGGGTACCTAGGTACTTACGATAAGAAATTGCACAAGTATATGAAGCGAAAATCCAATATATGGCAAGGCGGATCGGCTGGGACTCCTGGGAGACTATCCGTGCCTAGGTACATAATACTTCCAAGTCGCGGCCCGCTGCTTGCTAGGAAACGCCGCTGAACTCGTCCGTGGCCTGAGTAGCGAATAAGTTGTGTCAAGGTCCCGTTGTAGCGCCCTCAAGGTCTTGAAGTATACAGCGTGCTACCTACCTAGGTAACTTGGGGGTGTGGGATTACAACGTGAAATGGGCTGCCATTCGTACCTGGGTGTGCTTAAGATGTGTGAGCTCACGAGTAGCCAAGCTCTCTTCAGTGCCGCACCTGGACTACTCACCCTTGGAACTGTGCATGTCCACACGAACAGACAACCCGACTAGGACATATTAATATACCCGGTCACCTGGGCATAAAATACAAGTCAGGACACGGTGCAATATAGAACCAGGAGCAATGATGATCATTGAGAGCCGGGGCTCTCGCGGCCCAGTACCGCCATGCAATAATAATAATAAAATAACCTCTCGCGCGGCCGGGTGTTTCCCGGATGTATGGTTATCGACAGGACAACAACGTAATACGCCGGTTACTACCTAACCCACTGCAGTAGTAATATCCCCATATCCTCGAGGCACCAGAAAACGCCAAACAGACCCAACCCCTCTCCCCCATCCCTATGCCCGTAGTAGCTGCTGTGCTGCATTGCCCACTCCTTCAAGTCTCCCTGTCCTGAAAGCCACCCGTTGAAGTGCGTGTCAGGTGTTCCTGTCGCGGCCAGGGATTAATCACGCTGGATGCTCTGTCTGACCCTCCTTCACGGCCACCTCTATGCTTGTGACATGATGGCTATTCCTATGTATAGTAGGATTCAGCAGGGACACCCCGTCTTTCTTTCTTCCGTCCCTCCTGCTTAACTCCTCTAGCGGCACCGCGCAGGTGTGTATCCAGCAGGCGGGTGGGGTCTGGCTGTCTACCTAGGTAGTACCGGTACCTAGGTATGCATGAGACACAGAACCCCCATCGTATCGACGCCAGCCGGGACTTGGGATGGTGATGATGATGAGCAATGCCCAACTTTTCATCCCCGTACGTAGCCTATGTTATGACATCCTCTATTAGTCGTTCCACCAAAATCTCTCACTGTGCTAGCACCCCTCGTGTCTCCCTCATCCTCACGATAATATCCTCGAGATAAGTTGCCGCGTGGCCGCCATTTGCTCCGCCTGTGCCTTTCCATTAATCCTGTCCTTGGCATTCCCGGCCTTCTCGGTCGGTATGTAAAAGTCGTACCGGTCCGGGAACAAAATGATGTTGGCCAACCGGACCACCTCGGCCTCGCCCTCGGTGCTGCGTTTCTTCTCGGCGGCGCTTGAGCTGCTGCTGCTGCTGCTTCTGCTACTGCTGTCGACCTCCATCTTGTCGTCGTCGTTTCCTCCCTTTCCACCCGGTGCGGCCTCGGCCTCGTCTTGCTCGGGCGTGACGGCCCTCGTCCCCGGCCGCGTCATGACCTTGGACCCGTCGCTGGACAGCTCCCACGGCGCGAGGCCCATGGCCCGCAGCCCGCGGTCCCCGCCGACGGCGGCGATCTCGTCCTTGCCGGGGCGACCCTCGTGCGGGGCCTCGCTGCTGCTGACGGACCAGCCGCCCGCCGTGTCGAAGTCGGGCCCCGGCTGGCCCAGCATAAAGGCCTTGCGCTGCCTCGCGAGGAAGAGGGCGTTGGTCTGCGTGAGAGGGCAAGCGGGCGTGTACATGAGCATCGAGGGCGCGGGCGTCTCCGGGCCGGGGGTGCCCGGCTTGGACGCGGCGGTGGTCATGATGCTGTATGCCTGGTCGCAGTGCCAGATGACATAGTCGCCCGCCTGCAGGGTGGGGATCTCGACGAGGGACCTGCGCAGGCGGAGGTGCGGGTGCCAGAGCTCGGTGATGCGCTGCGCGTGGCCCGGCACGGCGCCGTGGATGATGGTCGACTGCTCGCTGTCGAGCGTCCAGTTGTCGGCGTCCAGGAAGGCATCCCACTCGGCCATGACTGCAGGCGAGGAGCCGTCCTCGTCGTGGCCGCTGGTCGGGGGCTTGGTCCTCGAGCTGAAGAAGGGCCGAAGCAGCAGGTAGGCCATGACGAGCTTGGGTGACGGCAGCACGCGGATGCTGGCCGGCTCGCCCGAGGTCAGCGCGAGGATGCCCTGGAACATGCGGAAGATGGAGCACACGCCGGCGCCGTTGTACAGGTCCTGCGTGACGTTGATGCGGCCCGACGGGTCCCATGGGTCCAAGGACTCCCAGTCCCCCTTGAAGACGGCGTCGTAGGCGCCACCGCGGCCGTAGCCATCCGGCTCCCAGCGCTCGAGGCTGCCGTTGTCGACCTGGGCGATCAGGGTCGACGAGGCGCTGGCGGTCAGGCTGTCGGCGGCCGAGTTGCCGTTGACCTGGGGGATGGCGGCGTTGGAGCCCAGGATGGTGCCGTCGTGGATGCGCAGACGGTCAGCGTACGAGATTGGGAAGCGGGTGGCGATGCGCGAGACGTCGGCGTCGACACCCTTTGTCTCCCAAAAGGTCATGGACCACTGCTGCACGCGCAGGACCGAAGGGTGGGCACGGATGGCGCACTGGGCCGGGGTCCAGAAGAGGTCGAAGCAGGTGGGATCCTGCGGGATGGTGGGCTTGATGTGGTCCTTGTTGCGCGTGATGTAGTCCCTGGTCTGCTGGATCCACGACTGGGTCTGCGTCTGGCTGACGACGCCGCGGATGACGGCCACGCCATAGCGCTTCAGGTCGCGCTCAAACGACGTGACCCTGGCCGCGTCGTCAATGTCGGCAAAGTCTATCGTGGGGATCAGCTCGGTGCCGCGCGACTGGATGTGGGCAATCTCGTCACGCAGGGCGGCCAGGAGACGGCGCCACGAGGCCTCGATAGCCTCCTCCCTGCCCTGGATCAGCCTCCGCTTGATGTTGGCGAAGCGGTTGGGCAGGGGGATGGGCTCTGCACCGTAAAAGGACTGCACGGGTGGCTCCATGGTGGCGACCCTGGCAAATGCCTTCCTGCTGCCAATGCTCCCGGAAGGCTTGGAGATGCGGTGCTGCGAGTGCGACTTGTGGTGGTTTGTCCCGGGCGCAGGAGGAGGAGGCGTGTTGGACGCTGAGGGGGCTTTGGACGACGAGACGGAGACGGAGACAGCGGCGGGTTTGGGGCCGGCTTCCGAGGGGGCGGTCTTGGCAGAGACCATCCTGACGGCCGCCGACAGCTTCTTTGTGCTAAAGACGGTTGTTGTGTTGCCACTGCTCCGGCTGCTCCTGCGCAGGGGAGCCCTTGGCCCGGATATCCTCACCGTCGTGGTGAGGGGTGCTGTCCGTCCGGCTGGTGAAGGGGACGACGAGGTCGAGGTCGAGGTCGAGGTCGAGGTCGAGCTTGAGGTCGACGCCGAGGAGGAGGATGTTAATAAAGGTAAATTTGAACTCGACAGGCTGGGCCCGGCAGCGTGTGCTGCTGCTGCTGCTGCTGCTGCATGTGCTGCATGTGCTGCTCCCAATCCTATTACTGCAAGTGCTGGCTGGACGACGGCGCCGGAAATTGCTACTGCTGCCGCTGCTGCCGATGCTGCTGATGATGCTGATGATGAGGATGCTGCTGTGTTTGCATGTGGTAGGACCGGGACTGTGCAGGCACCTCCAGCTGTGTCGGCTGCCTGTGCGGCAAAATGAGTGACATGCATCGTGAAATAGCCAGTCGGGAAGGGGCTGGGTCTTTCTTTTGGGGGGGGGGAACCAGGAACCTAATAATAAGCAAAGCTGGGGAACACGGGACACGGGGGGCCCTGGCCTGCAGCAGTACCAGCACCAGCACCAGGGAAGATGGGGCCGGAGCTGTGATCCGGACGGAGCTGTGGCTTGCTGAGTGCTTTGCTGCTGTTGTCCGCTTCTTGCAGTTCTTCTCGTCAATCAGCCCGCAAGCTAAACCCGTAGCCCGTCCGTCCTTCAGGTCAGCACTGTAAGTCAGCTAGTTCAGTCAGGCAGGAAAGTTCCTTCCTCCAGAACTAGCTACGTTACGTCGTGTGTTGCGTTGTGTTGTGTTGTGTTGCGTTGCGTTGCAGATAGAGCCAGCCGTTGACGCTTGCCTGCTCTGCTTGCCTGCTGCAAGTGCTGCTGGGCTGCCAAGGTGGTACTCCACACCTCCCCGGGAGTATAGCTCGAGGATACTTCCCCCCCCGCACTTTCAAATGTTCAAATGTTCCCGTTTGATCCGCCGGGGCGTTCTTAGACCTGCTTCTCCCCGCTGCTTCACCGCAGAGAATAATAGGGTAATCAGCCCTGCACAAGAAACCCGCCCTCTACTCGAGATTCTTCACACTATTCACCCGACTTTCAGTCTCGTGCTCGTGTCCGCCACCTTAACCTTCTGCCCGCGGTTCTGCTTCCCTGTAAAAAAAAAATAAAAAAAATTAAAAAAAAATAAAAAAATAAAAAAGTCCTGCCCCAACTGGGACTGACTTGTTTCGTACCTGCTGCCTGGGACACCAATGAAGGAATACTACTACGCCAGTAGTACACAGTAGTTTACTTGAGATGACGCGGGGAAGGGAATCCGATGTTGTCCCTGGGTCCCGACTGGCACGCAGTATTCCTCGTGATCTTTTTTTACTCTCACTTAACGGGGGCCTGCCAGAATTGGCAACTGGATCCCTCTCTGGTGGAGTGAGTGGTTGTTGGTGGTGGTTGTTGGTGGTTGTTGCCAGGATCAAATGTCCAGGATGTTTGCTGCAATGGGAATGAGATTGGCCCCAATTGTCCGCGTCCTGCGTAAAGTGCCGAGACTTTGTTGTGCCTTGTCTCCGTGGTCAGGCCAGGTTAGACGCTTTCCAAGGTTCGGAGCTGGGCCGCCGGCGTCTGGTGCATTGCCTAATCGGGACAGTCATGCACGTTGCGTGAAGCTGCTGCTGCTGAATCTCAAGTGCGGTGTCGATGCAAGTGCTTCTAAAGCTGGACAGAGGGTCGTGTTGGTTGTTCTGTGGGGGGGGGGGGGGAGGGAGGGACCTGCTAGTGTTGATCATGGGTGAAAAGATGTTCCTCCGAGTTGGATGACACAAGGTGCTCAAGTGGTAGTACTCGGGTAGGTAGACAGACGGGCGAGACTGGGAAGACAAATGCTGTGTGTTGATGGACGATGGATGTGATGGACGATGGATGTGGTGGGGTCTGTCCCGGGGGGGTTCAGCCAAGGGCTCCTAACGTGGGGGTAAAAGACCATCAACTAGTATCACCAGCTGACGATCTTCCTCATGGAAAAGGAGGACATCGCCTCTATTTAAGCCTTCCAACAGCACCTGGGGAGTGGGACCTCGTCGTGATGGCGGCCTGCATCAAATCGCATCGTATCCAAGATCACATCACCGATCCAGAGATGACTCGAGGGGGATCCAAACAACCGACAAGCTCCGTAACAGTAAATAAATGGCAGATAAGAAAAGGGGGGGGGCGGCCTTCCCTTCGCAAAGGCAAAAATCAGGTTGCGCCTGGTACTGATTACGACCCGGAACGCAAAGCCGAGGCTATCACGAGCTACCTAGCCTTGTCCTGGTAGGGTAGCCCGGAAACTACATGGCATGATGCCGTCGTGCCGGACTGCAGAGCGCGAAAAAACATAGCACGACGGTTTGACGGGCCCGACTTGTGGTTTCAGGGGCATCCACAGCCCTCTAGCCCCACCACCCTACGGCCCGTCAGCCCGTGGTACCGACCGGGGCAGCCAGGCGTGCCTCTCTCGCTCCGTCTTCCCATAGGCCCGTCCAGAGCGTGGGTGTGGGTGGGGTGAGTTTGCCTGACAATGAGGTCGCACCTTATTGGCCCGTGCTGTGCTGTAAGTCGAATATCGGTGGGGGTCCGACTGACAGGCTGACAGGCTGACAGGCTGACAGGCTGACAGGCTGACAGGGAGGAACCATTCCCGCGTGTCAGTTGCAACCAAGATGCAGCAGTTCTTGGTTCTGCTTGTCAACGAGCAATCTAATGCCAGATCACATGTACGACCACTACCAGAGTTGTGAAACCTGTCGGGTTATTATCCACCCTCAAGTGCTGCTAGAGCTGCCCGTTTCCGGGTCCTGAGTGTCTGTCTGTCTGTCTGTCTGTCTGTTCGAGTATTTTTTTTTTGCACCTCCTGGGATTATCATCAAGTCAGCATTCAACAGTCACCTCGGTCCCAGATAATCGAAACGTACGGAGGCGACCTTCCCGTCCGCCGTTACTGTGGTTTGTTGCCTCGGGACTGATACTAGTAGTCAACTGCGCCGGCAGAATTCATGGAAAAACATGCCAGAGATTGAGTTCCTCCAATCCGGTCCCGTGCTCGATATTGCTATACATGCGCGATGCGCAATCGACAGTCGGCCAGCTAGAGAATCTGTGGATGAGCTGCTTAACCCTTATCTTTCCTTTAATCCTGGTATGTCAGAATGCCTGCCTGCTGGTTTATTACCGTTCCCCACGGCACATCTAGCAGACATTACAGTATCCTCAAGCTCGAGACGGACCTACACTACTCCGTCAA
This sequence comes from Diaporthe helianthi, assembly GCA_001702395.2. Lineage (NCBI taxonomy): Eukaryota > Fungi > Ascomycota > Sordariomycetes > Diaporthales > Diaporthaceae > Diaporthe > Diaporthe helianthi. The sequence goes on along the minus strand of MAVT02001363.1, from coordinate 1,222 downwards.
CACCTACGGGACCAGATAGTGTAGGCTTGGGTGGATCTTGCCAGCGTGAGCCGATTTGGCTAAGGCATCTATCGACTTCAGGACGGTACAGACGGCTGCCGTCCCACTGTTCCATCTGTTTTTGTTCACAAGGCCGGATACAGGAGAGAGCCGTCGGATATTCAGCTCTTCAGAAGTTCAGACACACACTGACATTGACTGACAAGCCTGCCATGCCGCCCTGGCATGCTAAAAACAACTGGCTGGTCCGGGAAAATAGCGGTTAAAGTCTCTGCATATGTCCCCACGCCCCACACTCCGGGACAAAATTCCCGATTTCCAGTACCTACCGCATTCCCAATGCCACGACATGACACACGCCGACAGACTGGCAGCCTGCAGAAACACTCGCACGGCATCCCCGGGTCCAGTGTCCTCCCGGATCTTGCCAGACTTGTCCACCACAATCTCCCCGACTGACAGACACTATCACTCACAGGTGCAGCGGCTCTCTGTGAATTAGATTTATGGCCGCTCGCGCCGGGTACAGCCCTCCCGCCCAGCCGCCCTGGCCCCTTATTATGTACATTCGACCAAACTTTTTCGACACCAGCCTAAATTCCAACCCGCGTGGTGCCAAATCCTCCGATTGGGGGCTTTTATCTCTACAACGTGCGCACGGCAGCATCGTGGCCCGCAGGGCCAAGAGGGACGCACACGCTTGTCACCCGTTTTGCTTGCTCCTGCTGTTCCGACTGCACGCCTTGTTCTAAGTTGCACACCTCATTGTGTGGGTGGGGGCCACAAGAGCCGGGGGGGGGGGCCAATACCTGGCCCAGGAGGATGGCAGTTTGGGTCGCAGTGGTGGTGGTGCCATTCACCAGTTGAACATTCTAGAAAACCTCCAAACGCAGTGCCGGAGCATGCAGGTTGACCAATGTGGGCTGTATTTGTGGTCTTATACTGCCCTGCCTCGTCGCGGTGCCCCAGGCCCTCAGCTGCCTAGGTAAATACATGTAACCTGCCTACTCTCACTTGCAGACTGCCCAGTCTCTCCCCGGCTCACAAGAGGCAGAACGGGTATGTACTGTACTTTGCAGCGTGGAGTTTCCTCTTGCGGGTAGCACATGTGTCAGAAAGGATCGACATTGCCACTCCCGTCTGTGCCGCTGCAAATATTAAGTTTGAAGTTTGCGGCTCACTGGCCCGCATCCAGACTCGAGTTCTGGACCGCTCTTTGGCC
>MAVT02001362.1:0-13306 GCA_001702395.2 Diaporthe helianthi | reverse complement strand
AATAAATAAATAAATAAATAAATAAATAAATAAATAAATAAATAAATAAATAAGTATATAAGTAGATAAATAAGAGTATATTAAGAATTATTAGCGTTTTAAACGCGCTTATGTAATTAGGTATAAGAAACTTATAATTTATAACTAAGTATAAATATATCAATATATTTAACATAAGACCTACTATTAGATTACAGTATAATATAACTCATAAACAACTTAATATAATATAAATAGTATTTTTAAAGTAAGTAAGTACTTAATAAATTACTTATTTATTTACTTACTTATATATTAAGCTAGCTAAATATTACTTTATTTAATATGTAGCTTAATAACTATTTAAATAAGTATGTAATTATATAGCTTAGCAGTTAAATAATTTACTTATTAACTCATTAGTTAAATTTGAAAAAGCCTTACGCTATTCGTTCATTATTCCGCTTTTCTTTAAGGTAACTTCCTCGCTACTTTTATTCCTTAACCGTTGGGTTTCGAGGCCTAATTTATACTATAAGCCTATAAATAATATCCCTACCCCTAAGCTCTATTGTTGTGAAAACTTAATTACCCTATATTATAGAGACTCCACTACACATACGTTCACAGACTATTTTATACTAGAGTTAGAACTTTGGTAGACTGGAGCTTACTGTAGCGGATTCCGGGTTTTTTTTTTGGGGGGGGGGGGGGGTTTGTTCTCCGAGTACTGTACGGTTCATGTCTGCTAGACGAGACCCTGCTACTTCTGAGACTGGCTTCCGTGTATCTCGAGTCAACGTATCATTGAAGGTGGTGACCAGCCTGGCGCCCTGCAGCAGGGCCAGGGTTTCGCAGACTTGAAATTCTGTCAAAGGAAACTGCACTCTTGGCCCCGTCCGGGGAAAAGCTTGGAAGGATCCATATGGGCGGACTGTGGGGATAGGAGCACTTGAGCCAAGTGCCGATAGCCCCAAACATGATTCTCAACGCCAAGGAGGTAGACCAGCGACTAGCCTGAGGCAGTCGGTCGTCGGCATGAAAATTCCGTGGACATATTCCTTGCGTTCTGTGGATCGCGGGATTCACCCCCCTGGCCACACTACTACTACCAATGATTTGGCGAACGCCATTCGTGCCTTCTCCGGCCCCAACGGGCAGGAGTGGCAGGGGTCCTAGATGTTGGCGAGGGACAAAGGGACATTAGAAGGAATCGAAGCCTGGCTGCTTGGCCCACAACAATTCTCGATGTTGAGGGCTGCTGTGTGTCTAGTTTTCTTGGCACAAAAGTTGCTGAAGTCGTTCCTGGCCCACGCAGATTGCCCCGGAATATTTGATTCCTTCCACGCCAAGATTCGATCTAGCCCGTCTCGCCCAGCCTACGGGAAGGTAGATATTCTTCCCCGGGCGGAAATACCTAACGCTAAATCGACCACTCCCCTTCTTGGCACCCGCTGGTGGGGACACCAGCATCTGGTAATATTCGAGTTGACAGGGCTTCCACATACCGAGATGTGACATATTTGTCCAAAGCTTGGCGCAGCTGTGCATGTCCAAGGGGGTTGAGGTGATAAACACACCGCCTTTTCAACATTTCTCATATGGTGCGGTACGTTCTTTGTTATCTCCTCAGGGTGCTTTCTAGCCTGGATGGGAGACAGTTCAAACAACAATATGAAACAACCATCCGAGTCTAGTGCGTTGCTCACTGGGAGGTCGATATCCACAGTATAGTGTCTAGCACCTAGTGGTAAAACCCCGGCGTAGGAAAATAGACACCGGGATGTGAAATAGTTTCGGTAAAGATAATATTGGTGCCAGGACAGAATCGGACAGCGGAGCAGGCAGCAGACCACAGACTGACAATAGAGATGGAGTACCTAAGTATACATCCGTACAGTATGGCCGAAGCCCGCAATATCCAACATCTCGCTGGATTGCCTAGAGAGGCATGGAATTCCTGTTAATGGTCAGGAGTTACTCACCGTGACAGCAGTTCCTTGACCCCCATTGGTATAGGGAGCATGATGTTGGCTATCTCGATCCGTACACCCACGTGCATTTGAACATTCTAGCCGCGAAGAAGAAGCCTATGGCCCATATGGGACCCGGCGAAGCCGCATCATTCATTTACGATCGGCGTCCCGAAGCTAACGTTGACCATTCGGTGATATCTTGTATGCTGCGGGTTCGCTTCAACACGATGAGCCTGGCAGCGAAGTGCTTCAGCTAGGTAAATATCGAGGTGTGACGAAAATCAACAGGTCTGATAGTTTCCGATACGAGTGGAAAATCCAGATGCAATACCGGTATTTGTGTTTTATCCAAAGAAATGCGTGCGAATATCCGTTTTCATTAGGGTACTTGAGTAGACTGAAGGAAAGCCTTACTCCCCAGAGTCCCCACTGGAATTCACAGAATACCAGGCCTAATTGCCCTCAACAATAGCAGGATAGCAGGAAGGAGATGAATGAACAAAGTACACCCATACTGATTTGCATGAATCAAACTCAAGCCCGGGAACCAGTGATGACAGGGGCTCACATTTTCTCCAGAACAATCTGCTCCGTTCTCGTCCTTCTCAGCACATAATGGGCAGCTTGAGTAATCAAGCCGTTTTGAGGATGCTGGTTCAATCTACGAAATTTGTCGTAGAGGAAGCTGTTCATTTTGCGAACCACAGTTGACATCCCAAATGCGTCTCCCTCGATGGTGTCCAAAACATTGCACAACGCCTCTGACATGTGACCATAGGTTTCGTTGCCCCAGGTACATGCGGCCAGTAACTCTTTGCGGAAGTCATGTGTGTCGTTTTCGTCGCCTAGTCGTAATGCAGACGCTAGGCCAGCATTACAGCAGTCCAGGATTATGAGGGTGTCCACCTTGGCGTCCATGATAGTGTCGTTGATAGCTGCCCAGGCGATCTCTGTACAGGGCTGAGGCGCCTTGCTGCTTTCTGTCAGCCTGTATGTTTTTGAAGACTAATCTCATTAGTATGATGACTTACAACTTCTTCCGAATTCGGTTCAGCTTCCTGATTTGGGAGTCATCAGACTTGCAAATGGTCTTTTCGAGATCGTCCCAAAGTCCAGGCATCTGTTTCTCCATAACACGAGAGTAACCATGACTAGAAGTTAAAATCCATGTTAGCGATGTAGTCCTCCATACTTCGGTACGTAGATAGTGGGGGGTGTTGGTCGTCTCTAACCTCGCTATAGTGAATTCTCCATCTCGATTCACACCCCCATGCCCATGATAATAAATGATATATAGAGTCTCTTCGGCTCGGCGCTGTCTAGATTGAAGAAAAAGATCGACTTGGTCTTTTACATCATCATAGGAACAGCCCATCTCAATAGTCTCCTCACTGACTGTGTAGTTTAGCCCTTGGAAAGCTCTCTTCACAGCTTTTGTTTCTTCGTCTAGGGGCGAACCGAGATCATGGTACTGAAAGGTGAGGAGCAACACGTGTACTTCTCTCGCATGTCTACTTTGATCTCTTCTTTTAGAGTTCTGCGCCTGCTTCTTCGTGTTCGCACGCTCCTGGGTAGCTTGGGTGCTTGCTGTGTTGGACTCATTTTGTGAGCCCTGATGTTTGCGTGTCTCAAGGTCTGGCTTACTCGCCATACCGTCTTGTGGTGTGCGTAAATACGAACAGGGGAAAGCTTCGCAGACCAGTACATATGTGAAAAACCTGGATCTCTGGCCTTTTATCAGACCCAGCCGATCCTGCCTGCGGTTTATGCAGTTGAGCTTGCTTATCATAAATATGCATACGATCGTCCGATATGTAATCAATTGGTAATCCTAGAAACGATTGTTCTATCAACTAATGAGCCCCCTTTCACATGCAGCTTTACTATCAGTTCACAGCAAGCTGTGGCACAAGGCCTGCATGCGTATCCAAGCCAATAGCCTTCATTCGACTCCGCGGTGCCCGGGCCGTCTAATGTGAATCTATTTTAGATGCATTAAATATTCTGGTAAGAGAACAAGGCATCGACGCTCTGATTGCCCCTCTTCCTATCAGGCATGACGCCCACAGCATCGCCTAGCGAATGGGTGTGCAGATCAGTATGCATACAAGCTGCCAGCCGACGCAAAAGTGCATTTTTATTCCGTCGCTCCGCGCGCCCAGGACGGACCGCCAGGTTGAATCATCCTAGGGTACATTGCATGATGCATGCTGGCTCGAAGGAGGGAGTCGTGAGTGAGTATCGACTTACCTAGGTATACAGAAGCGAAGGAGGGGTTCGTGTAGCCTGGAGTCGACCGACTAATAGAGACCACCTGCGATGCGAATCAACGATTGTGACCAGTGAAAGCATGGCTAGATACGGTACGTCCAGGACATTCTGGATCAATGTTAGGCCACCGTTCAAACCTCCTCGCAAAAACAACCTGTCCAAGGCAGCCTGGTAGGCTTCTTGGGAGTGAAGGCGACGTTGCTCATGGGTGGGTGTCATCAGCCAGCCAGCCCGGCGAGCCTGACTGGCGGGAAGGGCCTAATTACCTACTTCAGTGCCTAGTTAGCTACCCAAACCATCACATCATGTAAGTCGCTGGTGGCACAGAGGCCAGGTGAAGTGCTACAGACAGGACGGGTTGTGTAATACCGGGAGCTTACGGAAATAAATATTGCCTCATTATAGAGTACGATAGTGTAATAGTAGGCTACAGGTATAATAAGTTACAGTTTAATTAAAATTTAATTCCTTATATAATATTAAGTTAAAATATAGTTAGGTAGTGTTATTCTCAATCTATATAAAAGTATTATTAAAATGTTTAAATATTTAACGAAGCTTATATTAGAACGGTAAATAAAAACATTTAATTGTTTTACATTACGGTCGAAGGTACTTACTTTTATATTAAACAATAGCATATTTAGTTTATATAAATATAGTATACTTAAAGTATTAGTAATAATATAATATAAATAATAAATTAAAGCCTAGTAAATTATATAACTTTTATATAAACTTATATTCTAGTATATAATATTCCTATATATGTTATAACATTAATATTGTACTAAAATATAAGGTAAGTAAATTTAAATAAAGAAATTAATATTAGGGTTATTTTCTTAGATATTATCTTTTCAAACGGAATTCTTAGTACTTTTATAAGAAATACATAACTTTAAATATTACTTTTTAATAAAGTTAATAGTTTAATCATAGGTTTTGAATTTATAATAATAGTTTTGAAAGTAGGTTTGCTTTAAAAGTGCATAATGTATATTTTCTGTCATTGGAGTTGCCTCGCAACAGTCCTGTGCCTTCTCTACGTTTAGCAGTCACTTTGATCGGGGCACTAGCGCAGACTACTCGTAGGCTACGTATGCTTAGATCGATAGGACTTGACTCGATCTCTGTTAACTAAACGAGAGAGAGGACTACAGAGGTACTGTTTATATATACAATTGGTGGCGGAGTACAACGGGTTACCTTACGTCCATTCGGGGCCTGGTAAGACCCCGTCTCCGATAGTCAACAGACACACAGTCCTAAGCAGTGAACAGCTCACGCTTGAGAGCTCCAACTGCCGAGCAGGAAGGGCAGGAAGGGCACAGGAGCACGTTAGTGATGCGGAGTGCAAGAAAGGCAGAATAGCACACTCAGAATCAAATCCCTTCCCTTTGCCGTAGGAGATGAGCGAAATTCCAGCTATTCAAGTGAAGTCCTACTTTTCATTCGGTTGCGCTGGTGCAGGTCGCCCAAACCACAGCCCCAGACCCCCAACCTAGAACTCCAGAAGACAAGCTCTTGACACCCATTACTAGTTAGTACCCAGGTAGTAAACATCAAATGGATATATTCTAAAGCCTTCGCTGCCGGGTACCTAGCCAGCGTCCACTAACCCAGCTTTTTCTATAAACTCACCTAGTGCTAACTTTTCTTATTTAGCGGAGCGGGTTATAGATTAAGCTTACGAGGGACGTAGCCTATAGAGCGTTCTTATATAGGTTTAATTACCTAAAGGTATCTTAATATAAATTAGTTAGCTAAATTTAAATAAATATAAATTAGTTAGATAAATATACCTCTCAAAGTATTTAGCTAAGAACTTAGTATTAAGGGAAGGAGGTTATTATTATTATTATAGTAATTATAGTTATAGGCTTAAAAGGGATATAGGAGTATAACGTTAAGGGTAACGTTAGTTACTATAGGTAGGGAGGGGGTTCTAAGGAGGTACCCCTTAGGAATATACTATAGGTAAAGGGGTTTAAAAGGGAACCCCCTAGGAATAAAAAAGAGTTAAATATAGCTTTAAAAGAGAAAAAGAAATAATTAAGAAGTTAGTTAATTAGTACTTTTATATATACTTTATAACTTATATACTAAAACTCTATTTATACTTTATAAAGTATATATATGCTATATATTAGTATAGGATTATAGTCTTACTAAGTATAGTTACTTAGTTACCTACTTAATATATATTACTTAAGTATATATATTACTAGAGTTATGAAAAAAATAACTACAAATTTGTAGTTTGTAGTTTTGTAGTTTTTGTAGTTTGTAGTTTTGTAGTTTTGTAGCTTTGTAGTTTCATAGGTTTTGTAGTTTTGTAGTTTCTTGTAGTTTCACAACTCTGTATATTGTTTAGGTAAGTACTATTACTACTATTACTACTACTACTACTATTACTACTATTAATACTATTACTTATAACTTATAACTTATAAACTAAATCTCTTCTTCTTTTCTTTATACTATTATTAAATTCTTTTTTTTATACTATTATTAAATTCTTTCCCTTATACTACTATTAAATCCTTTTCTATATACTTATTTATTATTAAAAATTAATTATTAGACACTTATTATACTTACTATATTAGCTATTACTAAGCCTCCTTTACTTAATTTACTTAGTAATAGTAAAGATAACCAATTTTGGTAATATAAATAAAACCCTTATAATAATAGTACTATCTTTAAGAATAAAATATAAAATATTATAAAGAAGTATTATAGCTATAGTAATATTAAATTTATCTTAGAATTTACCCTTAAGTATAGTAATTAGCCTATTAAAAACTACTTTACTTATTACTTTAGCTAATAAGCTACTTAGGTAAGAAAACCCTTTCTTTATAAGAGCTCTTTTACTAATAGCTTAATAATCTTAAAGATCTAGTATTTACTATATTCTTTCTTTAATATTATTACCTCATTATTAGCTAGCTATAGAGTCTAGATTATTACTTAAAAGTACTAATCTTACTAAATATTAACTTTCTTAGCTTATACTATATAACCTAGTTAACCTTTTTTTATAACTTAACTAGATTAAATAGCTTCTTACTATTAAATAATATCTACTTACTTTAGTAATATAGGATGTTATTAAGGTTACTCTACTATCTAGCTAACCTACTAGTAGTAGCGTTAAGATAAGGTCCCTAACTAAGTAGAGCTATAGTTATAGTACTTTACTTCTCTAAGAGTACTATTTATAATATAGTTCTATTCTCCTTAGTTAAGGTATATTAGGTTCTAAGGTTAGTTATAGTAGGCTTAAATTTAAGCCTAAATCTTATATCTCTTAGCTTAAAAGTATTTATTATAGTATTTTAGATCTTTTTTACGATTATAAATATATTAATAATTATACTAATACTAAGTAGTATACTTATAATTACTACTTTAATATATAGTATAACTATTAATATAGGTATTACTATAGTAAAGCCCTAAACCTTATACTATTTATAATAACCTTCCTTAGCTAGCTATCTATTACTACTAAAAGTAGTTTAGAAGATAAAGAATAGTTTAAGTACTTAATATATAGTATTTACTACTATCATTAGCTTTATAGTAATTTTTACTTAAATATATATATTTACTATAATAACTTTAATAATAAATTATAGCTTAGCTTATAAAATAATAATAGTAACTTAATCTATATTAGCTATTTATATAAGTTCCTCTTTACTAAGTTCTACCTAGTAGCTAAAGAGAACTTAGTTAACTACTACTATAATTACTTTTATTAACTTACTTAGGGCTCTTAAGATTTATAAGAGCTAAAAGATAATAATAATAAGCTTAAGCTTAGTAGTTAGCTATTATAGCTAAGCTAGTTCTCTTATAATAGGAGTAATTACTATTAATATAGTTTTATAATAGGAAGTTACTATAATCTTTAAGTTAGTTCTTCTTAGTAGAATTCTAAGGGTAGGGGAGGTATTCTCTAAGGTTATTTTACTTTTTTTATTTAAAAGTAAATTAAATTTTAGGGTAACTTATAAGACCTATTAATTAGTAAAGCTAAGAAAAAGTTAATTACTAACTTTAATAACGTTTTTACTTAGGTAGTAATAAAAGAGTACTATCTTTATTATAACTATATATAGTTTAACCTTTAACTTTATAATAGTATTTATAAGGACTATTATAAAAAGGATAATATAAGACTCTTAGGTAAGCTATTCTTTTACTTTATTAATAATAATATAAACTTAGGAAGTATTTTTACTAACCTTTTAAAGCTTATATAGGTTAAGGAATAGTATATTTTTTAAGTTTATATTTTTATAGTTATTAAGTTAGTTTATAAGTAATAATAAAGATATAGCTACTATTATATTAGCTTCCTTTAAGATATCAGCTCCTTCTTTACTTAGTTACCTTACTTCTCTTTTAAGTATAATATTATAGTCTTATAGCTACTTAGTACTTAATTTAATCTTTACTATATTACTATATTTAAGAAGAATATTTATACTTAGTATAGTATTATTAAGATATAGCTTTAATTCCTTATAGCTAATAGCCCTTATTATACCAACTTTAAGATTAATTTTAAAAGGCTTTATTAGTTTTTTAAAAATAGTAATATTAGTAACTAGATTAATATTTTTAAAGTTATAGAAGATAACTCTTATATAATAGCTAGCTTAGTAAGTTTAGTAAGTTTAGTAAATACTATTAAGGATAACTCTAATAATAATACTTTTAAGGATATTTCTACTACCTTTAATATTATTACTACTTATACTAACCTTTATTATCTTTATTAATAGTTATCTAGCTATTAGTAGGTTAATCCTAAGCTATTACCTATCCTTTAGTATAATAAGTAATATACTAAGCTTATATATAACTTTATTAATATACTAAGTATTTAATCTATACTCTTAAATAACCTTAATAGCTAGGTAGTATTAGTTACTATAATAATATTATCTCTTCTTCTATTTAGCCAGGGTAACTAGATAATACTATATAAGTATATAGTTATCTTTATAAAGTAGGTAAATTATACCTTACTATAAGCTAATAATAGGTTTATATAGTACCCTTACTTTTCTTACTTTACTTTTAATACTTATATATAAGCCTAGGTTAATAAAACTAGTTGCTTCTTTATAAAGTACTTAATAGCTAAGTAAATAAGGGAGTTTAATAATATTAATAATCTATAAGTAGCCTTTATAAGTAATAATCCTTAAGTATAAGTACTACTAAATATTATTATATAGTTATCTAATAAGCTTAAAAGAACTTACTTTTTTTAAAATTAAATATAGAGTAAGCTAATAGTAATATATTTTACTTTAAAGTATCCCTATATTTTTATTACTTTCTTAGCTACTAATCTATATTAACAATAGCTTATTAGGGCTATATTTAACTATAATTAGTAGCTTACTACTAATAATCTAGGTAAAATAAGCATTATATAAAAGAATTTTTAAGAAAACCCTTATATTACTATATACTACTTCTACTAGTATATTATAATCTTTTATAAGGAGTATTTAAAGTAAAAGCTAGGAATTAAGTTCTAGTAGTTTTACTTTAAATAGTAGGGTTATAGTTATATTTATACTTATAGTATTTACTAGCTTTATAATATACTTTAAGTAGGTTTTAATAGCTTTTTTAATAATAAAGCTAAAAAAGCTTTTATATAGTTTTAGGGTTTTTATATTAAGGCCTTTAACCTAAAACCTAGCTATTAGATACCTTTATAAGAAAACAACCCTTTAATATATACTTTTAGTACTAATATTTCCTTTAGCTTCCTTTTTTACTTACTAAATTAGGTTTAATATTATAATTATAATAAAATATACTACTTAAGGAAGTATAAGCTTTTAAATAGTAAGTAGTTTAATAAGCCTATATACTACTTCTACTATAAATATTTACTTTATAATATAGCTATACTTACTTATAAGCTTAATAATAAAAAGGAGTACCTTTAAGATATCTTTAATAGTATTTATTATAACTTAAGGATAAATAACTATATATATAGTATTATTCTTAGCTAGATAGTAAATACTAATATTATACCTTATACTTTTCTTTATATTATTATTAACTATATTACTAAATATTATAGTAAAGCTAAAATTAAGATATAGCTATACTAAGAGATATTTAATAAGTTAATTTTTAAGGTTAATTATATAAATCTTTTAGTATTTTTTATTAGTAAGATAATAAATAAGTTAATTACTAAGTAGAACTAGCCTTTTTAGGAGATTATTTATTATCTTTTTAGCTTTTTATTAATAAATTATAGCTATAAGTTCTAGTTTATTAACTACTACTTATTAACCTTTAATTATAGTATAGCTATTATTAACTTAGAGAGTAATAATATTTATAAGTTTAAAGTATTATACTAAAAGTACTATAAGTAGCTAGTAAAATAGGAGAATCTTAAGTACTTTAACTTTTTAAGTAAAATTAACTATATTAGAACTTCTTAGGTTTACTTTTTAAACTAGGTAAAGCTTTATATCTTTAACTACTTCCTTTACTATAAGCTTAATTAAAGAGGAGATTAGTTTAAAGACTTTACTTATATAAAGCTAATACTTTATTACTTTTACTAAAATATCTAAAAGCTAAAGAGTATAAATAATATCTAATTTACTATATTTATAAAGTTATATAACTATTATTATATTATATATAAGTACTAGGATAACTACTATAGTAATATCCTACTTAAAGCTAAGGATAAAGGCTTTTAAGAGAACCTTAATATTAAGTAAGAGTAAATAAATAATAAGGACTAGTAGTTATGTACTACTTAGCTATTTAGCTAGGTAATAGATACTAATAATATAGAACTCTTAGGGAATTAAGAGATTAATTACTAATATAACTAGTTACTTTATATTAATTACTACTTAAAACTTTATACTAAAAGGATTAACTTTTAAAAGAATATAAAGGTTAACTACCCTTTTAATTTAAGTAATATAGAGAACCTTTTTACATTAGCTATAAATTATTTAAATAATAAGTAATATCTACTATATAATACTATTATTAAGTATTAGGAAAGCTTTATTAGTAGTAAAAGGTATAATAGTAACTATATATATTTAGAAAAGGATCAGCTATTTCTTTAAGTTAATAGTTTAAGTAGTACTAATAAGACGTTTACCTTTAAGATAATTTCTATAGCTATTTAGTAGACTTTAATAGCTTATAATATTACTTATAATATTCTTAAGAAAGCTACTCAAATAGGTATTATAATAAATACTATTTAAAGCTAGATAATTTATTTACTTTTCAAGATTCCTATTATATCTTCTACTTTTAGAGATCTACCTTAGCTAATAGTTTAAGAAGTAATAAATCTTTAAAATAAATACTAAGATATTAAGTACTTTATAATTAATAAGAAGTTAATAATTAGTTATTATATATTATACTATATTAACTACTAGATATAGTAGATTTTTAAGTACTTAGACGTTTTCTTTAGTAGCTAGAACGTTATCTTTATAGGTAATTTCTACTAACTCCCCCTTATAGCTATAAGACTACTCTTTTTTAATAATTTTTATCTTAAGGACTACTATAATAAGGCTAGTTATATTACTTTTCTTTAGTTCTCTAAGATAATTAAGCTTATATAATTTATTTAATAAAAGGGTAATAATTAGGCTTCCATTTATATTACTTTAAATAGATTATAGTATAATACCCTTATATAAGTATATTAGAGGACTTTAGTAAGGTATATCTAAAGTAGGCTTTATCTTAATAAAGTAAGTAGATTTAATAATACCCTTTATATTTATAGTATAAATAGTAAAGTTTAAGAGTTTAATAGTATTTATCAAAAGTACTTTAACTTCTTAGTTATAAATAATAAAGCTTTAAATATTAGGCTAAGTATAGAAGCTATTAATTTAAAAGATACTAGTAACCTTTATAACTCCCTTACTCTTTACTATAGTAGTTAGGTTATATTAACTAAGAACTTATAAACTAAGGCCAGCCTTATTAATAAAGTAATAAGTATTATTTATAATATTATATAGCCTATAGATATAGAAGACCCTTACTAGACTTTACTATTTATTATTTTAGTTAAGATAAATTAGTATAGTAGCTTTACTTATATATATAGTAATCTTTTTTAGGATATTATTCTTATCTTTTTATTAAAGTAAGAGTTTTAAAAAAGTAAAGCTATTTACTTTTATATATAGTTCTTACTAATAATTATATATACTATTACTATATATAAGTTTTAAAGGGTAATATTTAATTAGGTTATTCTTAATATTATAACTTACTAGTTTACTACTAGGTTAACTTATATTACTATTTTAAAAGATAAAAAGCTTAAGGGCTTAATATTTAAAATACTATTTACTTTTATTAATTTTAAGGTAACTAAGGATAATACTAATGTTTAGTAAACTAAAGACTTTCTTTAGCGCTATAATACTAGTAAGATTCTTAATAATAGGCTTATTTAATATATATAGTATATACTTAAGTAACTAGCTTTTAATTCTAGTACTATTTCTAACGCTAATCTACTTTAGGTATATTAGGAACTAGCTACTACCTTAAGCCTAATCTCTAAGAATACTCTAGTATAAGAAGGTAGTACTTAGTAAAGGAAGGAAAACCTTTATAACTAATTTTATAGCTTAAAGGTTTTAAAGTAATAGATATTTAGTTAATAGATAATAAAGTATACTTTCTTTTAATTAGTTTTTAAGTATTACTTTACTTTATACTAGATAAGTATATTACTTTTTTTTAAGCTATTTACTAACTAATTTATTATAGTAGTTATTAATATACTTACTACTTATTAGTTAGAAGACCTTAAATATACTTAGTATAAAAGAATTCTTTATTTAAGTATGAGTAAATAAGCTAAATACTAGAAGTTAAGTTACTTAAAAACAGAGTTATAACAAAAATTACTACAAATTTGTAGTTTGTAGTAATTACTACAAACTATATGTAGTTTTGTAGTTTTGTAGTTTAGAGATTTTGTAGTTTTGTAGTTTTGTAGTTTT
>MAVT02001361.1:0-13326 GCA_001702395.2 Diaporthe helianthi | reverse complement strand
GTTTAGTAATTACTAAAAACTACTACTAACTTGTAAAACTATTACAACTTAACTACTATTATAAATGCTTAGAATCCTAAATAACTAAAGAAAATATAGAATAAATAGGCTACTAGCAAGGCTAAAGTAATTATTAAATTTATATATTTATCTTAACAAAGCTATTATCGCTATTAGATATAAATAGGAACTTTTTGTTTTCCGCTTTTTTAAAAAACTAAACCTTAAACAACTAAAAAAAAATACCTTTTATATTTTATAAACGCTTTAAAAACCTTTAGTTAAAAATATTACACTTTTTAAATTAAATACCTTTAATAATAATAGCTAACTTTGGAAACCCTTTTATAGCTATCTCTCCTAGAGCCCCATTTACTAAAAATATTCCAAAATAGTTATCCTCTTCTACTAAGGCATTAAGCTTATTAAGTGCGCTTTTTTTTATCCTAATTTCTCTTTATAAGGGTTAGTATAATAATCCTCCTTTTTTAATTTGCTTATTAATGTTAGTAGGTAAGGCAAAGATTAGTTTCCTAAATGCTTTAAATATAAGGGCAAAAAACCCGCTTAAGCTATCCCTCTTGTTCCTAATAACCTAGTTAAAAACATTTAAAGTTAACTTTTACTTTCGCTTATGCGTTTACTTTAGGTTATATAGCTATAGGGAATATTTAATTAGGCCTAATATACAGCTAGAATTGCTTTAATTACTGTTTTTCTACTTTAAGCTATTTTTATTATAATAAATAATCTTAGTATAGAAAGATTTAATAGAACTAATATATTCTAGGCTATTTTAAATATTAAAAACTTAGCTTACTAGTTTTTATACTTAAAAGATAATCTTTTAACACTACTTAAGTAAAATACTAATTCCCATAAGCTTGCCAAAGTAATTAACTAGGTTATTACTAGCCTTAGAACCTAGTAAACTTAGAAGTAGTAATTTATTACTTTCTTTAAAACAAACAATAAATTAATATAAGTGGATCTTAATAAAGTAATTAAAGGGCTGCATAAGGATAATTTAGGCAACAACTTACGTAAATAAAAGGCTAGGGTTGTTAAGTATAATTAAGTCTTTAGCGATACTAAAAACCTAGTTACTACGCTAATCTAGCTCTTCTATAAGTGCTTGCCCCCTTAAGTAAAAAAGTCTCTCCTTTTTAAAAAACGTACTAGTTTTGATTTAAAAACTATGCCTTAGCCTAAGTTTAAATCCATTCTCTTAGACTTCTTTAATAAAAAGATTAAATATACTAGGTAAAATGTATTTAGAACTAACTTTATCCTATAGAATTAATCTATTCGCCCTTTTAACAATATTAATCCTATTTTCAATTATAAATAGTCTTTCTATAGTTATACTATTCCTAATTAAAAATTATATCCTACTAAAACGATATCTTAAGACAATCCCATTAACTATATTACGAAAGGTATTGCAAATATAAAAATCAATATTATTAAGTCCTTTTAGCTAAAAAAAAATAGTTTTACTAAAATTTAAAAATATGCAAAAACCCGTTTGTATAACGCTTAGCGAAATAACCTAGGGCTCTCTAGCCCTAAAGCAGTTAGTTTTATCCAAGCCCTAGCTATTATATATAACAATAACTTTAAACTTTAGTTAAACAATAACAATAAAGTTTATATAACTATTAATAGTATTTAATATTGCAAAAATAGGTTTATTAGAGCTTATTATAGCTATGCGAATTCTAATTATAACGCCTATTATTACTTTAAGTTAAAAGCTCTTGCTAATTACTAATTTGTTTATTATCTTAAGTAAAAAAGAACGTTGGTTATTATTAGCACTTTTTAGAAAGCTAAAAAAGGTTTTGTAAAGTACTTAAACCTAGATGCAGTATATAGGTATTGCAATTAGCTTGGTGCAAGAATAAAAGCTTATGTTTAAGGGCGCTTTAAATTCCTTTTTTAGAAGAATTGTATTAATCTCCCTTATATTTAAAGATATCGCCGCGTAGTTAAAAGCAACTTTTCTTTTAAAAGCAATACTTTACTTAGTATTTCGAAAACTCTTTTTAACTTAAACTATTCTAAATTAGGTTATATTAAAAGTTTAGCTATGGCCTTTAACGCTAAAATATAAATAGTAATAATTAGTAATAAGTTAATATATCTAGTTAACTCTAAATCCTTACTATTATTACAAAAAAAAGAAAAATAACTAAAAAAACATTTAATTAAAACAACGCTATATTTAAACCTATTTTAAATATTTTTATACTAAATGCTTATATTTGTTTTGCTAACAAGGAATTAATTAAAGCTCTTTAAAATACCTAAAACCTTGGGGATAGTTAGAATTTTTATTTTTAGCGCAATTAAAAAAAGGGTATACTAAACGGCCTAGATTTTGCCAAATTAATTAACTCGCTTGGGCATTCTTGCACCAAAAAGCCTGCTAAGCCTATTTCAGCCCTTAAAGAAGTAGCTACGCAAGCTATTTTTTTTTAAAAACTATTAAGCTTCGCGCTTTTAACTTATTAGCACTAGGCAACACTAATTCTACGCTAATTAGATAGCTTTACGCCCTGCAAAACGGTGCTAAAACTATATTAAAAGTCCTTTTTAAACTAGTGCAAAATATAGCGCTTAGGTTTTATTAGCTATTAGTCTTAGTTATAAGCGCTCTAGATGATACGTATAGCTAGTTTATTGTTAGCTATAAGGTTAATTTTGTTTTTACTATAACTATAGATGTAATTAATTAAGGCTGCTATAGTTTCGCCTATCTAATAGTTTGTGTAGGTAACAATACTTAAGCGCCTATATTAGCCCTTCTTAACATTAAAGCCAAAACAAACTTTTTGCTTTTATCCTATTACAATAATAATAGTTTTTTTTACACCTAGTTAGAGTTAATAAACTTTATAGTTTATAATAAAAAGTCTTTGTTTTTAATTGGAGTAATAAAGAACTACGTTTATATTAGTTATAAGCAAATTCGTTAGGTTTTCTTTAAAGTTAATGATATTACGCACAACGTAGTTTACTATATTCTCTTAAAAATACTCTTTTTTTTAAATATAAACTTTATATTTAAGAAATCTAATGGGTTTTTGTTTGCCTATGTTACTATAGGTAATTTAAGAGTAATATATAGTTTTAGATAAAGGAATTAAAAGCCTTTTAGCGTTGCCCTAGCGGCTAGTATAAAAATCCCTAATTGTTATATTCCTTGTACTTTGGCTATTAAAGCTAGGTTTAATTAGCTAAATTAGAATAAAGTGCGCATTGGAAATTTAGTTTAACCTTTTAAAGGCTAGCTAAGTTAGCTAAAGCTTAAGGATAGTAATAAGGTAGTTAGCCTTTTAACTAGTAATAACCTTAAAAGGATTTCTACTATATACGCTAAAGAGGTTTAAGCCTAAGTTAAAATAGTTTGCTAAGAGAAAAAGATATCTTAGCCTAATTATTATTATATTTGCGGGTTTTATAGGGTAAACTAAGTAGCTTATTTTTAAAAGTAAGTTAATAATATTCTATCCTTAGCTATAGTAGCTAAAGCAGTTAAAAGGACTTTAGCTCCAGCAATTAAAATGCTATATAAGCGCGTGGGTATTAAAGTATACCCTATTAACAATTATCCCTTCGATAGCTCTATTTTTAATAAAACTATTAACTAGAAACTATTATATAAAAAGAAAATTAAAGAAGCTATAAATGCTGACAAGAGTAGTATATATAATGCTTAAATTTAGCCTAAGTTCTTTAATATTCTACAAGGGTTATATTTTACTTTTAATTAGCTTGCTGTAATAATATAGAAAAGCTACAACAGCTTTTTAGTTGCTAAAAAAAATATATTTGTTTATATACTTTTTAACTAAAAAAAAACTTTAGCCTAGGAATTTGCCCATATTTTTTAAATTAGCATAAGCGTTGCTTCGCTATAGTTTATTAAAATAGTTTTGCATAAGGCCTATTAAAATAGCAATAATATATTGCCTAAAGCCCTTTGGGAGATTGCTATTAAAATGCTTCGAGAGCGCTAAGCTAGTAGCTTTATTAAAGAGTTTTATACCTTATATTGCAACAAGTAGTTTCTCGTTAGTAAAAAAGATAAAAGCTATTAACTAATTAATAATGTTAGCTAGGCCAATAGTGTTACAATTAGAAATGTGTTTATTCCTTTTACTATAAATAAATTCTCTAAAAAGTTTGCAGTATATATAGTTTTATCCTTTTTTAATTTTTTTTCTAGCTATAATTAAATTAAGTTAGATAAAAAGAGTGGAAATATTATAACCTTTGCTATATTAATCAAATTGTTTTAGTAGTATAAACTTTTTATAAAAGCTACAAATTCCATTGCTTAGTTTATATATTGCATGGTTTAGCTCTTCTATAATCTTATTCCGTAAGTTTGTAGGCTTTTTATAAACAATATTGCAGTTAAAAGTTTAATTGTAAACTATAGCGGGTAGGAGGCTTTTAATCTTTTTAAAGTTAAATAGTTTATCGCAAAGTATATTAAAAACCTTAATAATGTACTTTATAATATAGAGCTAGCTAGAGGAGTAATTAGTACTATTAAGTTTAACTAGTGCAAGAAGCAAGCTAATATTATAAGCTATATATATAGCACTTTTGGTTGGTTGCCTATAAACAAAAAGATTATTAAGATTAAGGAATAAACAATATATACTATTGTTTTTTAAGTTTGGTTTTTTATTGGCCTTGCTAACTACTACTAAGCGTAGATCTTTAACTATAGTACTATTGCCAAGCTTTTATTTAACCTTCTTAAGAAAGGAGCTATCTTTGCTTAGAACAATATTTGCTAAAACGCAATAAACTAAATCAAGGTAGTAATTACCTTAAAGCTATATTTAATTAACCTAAACTACGCTAAAGAAGATATTATTCTTATAGTTAATGCTAGCTTGCTTAAATAGAGTGCTTATTTAATGCAAGTAGTTAATAGCATTTAGTACTTGGTATACTACAAGAGTACTACTTAGATGGAAGCTAAGAAGCTTTATAATGCCACTAAACAAGAATACTATGCAATACTATATACAATTAAATGCTTTTAATTCTATATTTTTAAAGTATATTTCTTTTTAGAAACTAATTTAAATGTTTTTGTTTAGCAGCTTAAAGGCTTAGTAATAAACGTTCCAAAGGCTTTAATTACTTGATAGCTAGCTATTATTTGTACCTACAACTTTATAGTAGTTTATATTAAAGGCTTAAATAATCTAGTTATAAATGCCCTATCTTGAAAGCTTGCTAGCTTGCTTAACAATAAAAACTGCCACTATAAGGGTAATATAGAGAACTAGTGCAATTCAATACTTGCTTAACTCTTAGCACTAAAGTTAAATGCTAATTAAACGCTATTACTTTAAGATAATTATTTTAGTTAAAGTAGTTTAAGCAAATTGCTTGTTTTCTTATTTATAGAAAGCTTTTACTAAATCTTAAGAGTAAACGATTAAATATATTTAAAAGAACAACTCTTTAGTTTGTTGTATATAAGTAGATTTTTTAGTGTTTGCCTAAGAAAAAGCTATAACGCCAACGTATTATTAACAATCTTAATTAAAAACAAAGGATTATTAGAAATATATATACTTCTCTTGGATATAAAAAGCGTAAAGTAATATTTAAGCATATTAGGGCTATGTATTACCAGAAGGAGATATATACTAACATGGAAAAAGCTATTTTTACTTACCCTAAGTATGCTAAATAGAATACTTGGTATTACAACAATAGGGTTATTCCAATTGTATTAGATAGCTCTTTTACTAAAATCTATATTAATATTTAGTACCTTCCTTTTAATTAAGGTTATATATACCTTGTAAAGGCTCGTTGTAACTTAACTAGCTAGCCAAAGGTAATAGCTTTGCGTGTAGCTAACGCTAAAAGCATTAAAAGGTTTTTTGTTAATAATATTCTACTTAAATAAGGCTTACCTTTTAAGGTTGTTATTAATAGAGAAAAGGAAAACATAGATAAATTTGCAAAATATTTACGCTAAATTAACGTTCGCTAAGTCCTTTTGTTAGCTTATAACTCTTGTGCTAATAGTATTGTGGAGCAAGGCTACTTTAACCTAGTTGCTACTATAATAAAGATAATAGATAAGCATAGTATTAAGAGCTAGCGTAGTATGTTGCTATATACTTTTTTTGCTAATTGGATATTTCAAGGCGTTTTTACAAAAAGAGCTTTTTTTATCTTTT
Organism: Diaporthe helianthi; assembly: GCA_001702395.2. Lineage (NCBI taxonomy): Eukaryota > Fungi > Ascomycota > Sordariomycetes > Diaporthales > Diaporthaceae > Diaporthe > Diaporthe helianthi. Next base: position 7,099 of record MAVT02001361.1, on the reverse strand, counting down.
TTATAGGTATAAGCCGATTATTCTTATTAAGATTAATATCTCTACTTAAAGGGTATAGGCATAAAACTTAAATATATTTAAAAAAATGCATTAATCTACTAGCTTTAATTATTGCTAAATCTTAAGGAAGATATTTTAAAGGTATAGGATGCTATAGCGAAATATAGAAAGAAGGCTGCGTTAAAGGATACATATAGGGGGTTTACAAGATTATAGCTGCTAGTAAAGGATAACCTTGTATTAGTTATTAATAAACAACGGAAGATTAATTACTTATTTTTTCGCAAGTTAACCTATTAATAGTTTGGATCTTTTATTATTAAGTTTGTAAAACTTAACAATATATATAAGCTCTATATTCTAAATAACGTTCTAATTAATAGTATATTTTTCTTGCGCAAGCTTAAGAAATTTGTTAAGTAGAATAGAATTTAGGAGCTTAAAGTTTTATCTCTTTAGGCACTTTAATCTCTATTAGTTAAGGCTTTAGATTTTGGGGAGGGAGATTCTAGTTAAACTTTCTTGGACCCTATAGCACCTATGCCCTTTGCAGATATTCCGGACTATAATAATAATTTTAATTAGTTCCAAGACTAGTTAAATGTTACTTTGCTATTAAGGGTAATACTACAACGATCGTTTTTAATATCTATCTTCTTGTTCTTTTTAGTATCTTTTAATTTTTTCCTAGGGTATCGTCCACTAGTTACAAGGTTATCCAATAAACTATCTATGGGTTCTACATAGCTAAACTAGTACATTAATATTCCTTCAACTACTCGTAACAACACCCGGAGAACTAAATATAAGATATTCCTTGGTTTTTAATTATTCTTTTTTAATTTCGTTTTTGCATCCTTAATAGCGCTATTTTTGCTTGTAATGTTTAAAACGTTAAGAGCTAGTATATTGTTTTGTTCTATTTGCATTAATACACCAATATATAAGATATTTATTTATATATTTTATTTTATATACTTATTTTTTTTTTAGCAAAAAGTATATATTTGATTAAAAGGTATATAATTAAAGAGTATTGTTTTATTTACTGCAAAAAGAGTTATTAAAAATTTATTATAGGTATTTAGCCTTTTGCACTAATGTTAACATTTATTAAATATTCTTATAGTTATAATCTCTTTTTTCTTACTCCTACTCTTAACACTCTTTAAGCTTTAGGCGCTTAGGTTAAACCTTAATCCCCTTAATCTCTCCAATAGAAGCTTTGCAATACTTATTATAGTTATATTAAGAGATAATTTAAGTAATACTACTAATCTAAAGTTTAGATAGTAGTATATTCCAAAAATTAATTTAATAGCTTATAGTAGCATTATTAATAAAAGTAAAATTAGCAAGCTTATTAAAGTAGTATTTTTAGCCCTTAATTGTATATATACAATTTGCACAAGCGTTTCTTTTAAATCTTTTAATTAACCTATATTTAAAGAAAAGGACTATAATAGGTATACCTTAGAAGAAGTATTATCCCATTTTAAACATATAATAGTTGCATAGGGTTTTATTCTAACGCTTTAAAGTAGCAATTAAAAGGCTTGCAGTATAACACTTATCCTTATTGTTATAGATTATAGATATATATCTTCTATATAGTAGTTCTACCATTTTCTCTATAAAGATGTTCTTAACGTTTTCTATTATAAGCTTATAGATATTTTACTATATAAACTTAAAATCCTTGTTTTTAAGAAGCTTGCTAAAGAATGCTGCAATTTTCTTAGGGCTTTTTTAATTGTTTAAAAGCTAAGCAATGTATTGGTTAGTACTTCTTCCCTTAAGGCAGTTAATACTTATACTTTTAATAAAGGTATAGTAAAAGGAATTCTTTTAAACCTGCTTAGCTATAAGGAATCCTCTTTATTTAAAGTATATAGTGGAACTACTGTTGTAAAAAGCAATAAAGCTTTTATAATTAAAGATAGGCTTAGAAATTATAAGGGTAAATAACTCTTGCTTTTTGCTCTTCTTTTAATTATTTTCCTTGCTTTTCAGCCTAACGAGTTCTTTATTTTTACAAATAAAATCTAAAAACGCTTGCGCTACTTATACCTTTTTGCTTAGGAATTAAATACTAGTAGAAAGAATAGATTTATTATTTATAAGATTATTTATAAGATTATTAATATCTATTTTGTTGCTTGCTATTTTAATTAAAAAAGATAGGTATAAATAAGGGAATTTAAATATTTTATTAAAAAAAAAGAAAAAAGGAAAAGGTTAGCAACTACTAGCAATAGAATTTAAAAACTTAAAAAAAGTAGAATAGAAACCAATAAAATTAGTAGTTAAAAGTATTTAGTAACTTAGTTAAGGTTTAATTAGGCAACTACTATTTAATTAAATAAAGAAAGAACGCTAGTAAATTACTTAGCATTATAACTTTTCTCGCTAGATAACCTTCCCTCTAGCGACTATTTAAAAGGGCTTTATTTACTATCTTTAGCTAAATTTAAATCTTTTTTTTCTTTTGCAACCCAGTAACTAACTTTTTTACTTAATTCTATTTTAATTAAATCTTTTCTTTTTAGGTTAGTTAGTAGTAAATCTTTAAAAAGCAAATTGCATAAGGTTACTGCTAAGTATTGCGCTAACTAAATACATTTTTATCTTCTTTGCCTCCTTTTAACTATCTATATAATAACCCCTAAGGATATAAAACTCTCTTTTTACCCTCCCCTTTTGTTATCTACTTTTCTACTTTCTTAATTAGTATGCTTTCTAAGATAAGTAAGCGTTAATAGCGCAAAAAAGGTAAATCTAAAAAGCTTTTGTTAAACATTTTAATGTAAAACCTTAAGGAGATTATTTAAGGCGCTTTTAAATTTTCTTCGTTGGAATATTCGCTTAACCTAAATACCCCTTTGCTCAATATTAAAAAGAAGATTAGTTTTAATCTAAAAAAAGCGGAAGTTAAGCTAAGTTTCTTACCTTTTTATATTAACTTTGGTAATTACTATTTTAGAGTTTGCTTTTTAAACTCGGTAAATATTTAAAACCAAAATATATTTAAGCGCAGTAAAAGTATAGCTTTTAGCTAAAATCTCTTTAAAACTTGAGTTCTTATAAATAGGCTTTGTATTTCTAAATCCTAAAGAAACTTTAGGGTAGAATAACTATTGTTTTATAACGCTAATTAAATGCCTTTTAAAAAGGTGGAGTGTATTTTGAAGATATACTTTTCTAGAATTAATTTGTACCCTAAGCTTTGTTAACCTTTTAGATTTACTTGTTTTTTGAAAAATACTAGGGGTATTTCTTGCTTTTGCTCTATAATGCTAAGGGACTTCTTGCTGCTAAGTAGCAACTTTATAGCAATTATATTATTTCGCTTTTGCAATAGTAGCTATTGGACCTTATTAATCTTGTTTTTTTTAACTAGCTTATTAAATACAATAAACACCTAACTTTAAACTTTAAATAGCGAAAGCTTAAAAAAAACTTATTAGTTTATTGTTTTATTTTTTATTATTCTAATTACTAAGTAGTTGCTATTTACAATTGCAAACTTAAAAAGATTTTAATTATAAATACTTATTTAAATGTAAAGAGCTACAAATCCAATTTCGAAGCTATAAAGGATATTACACTTTTATATCTAAAAAATAGGCTTTCCAAAAAAGAAACTAATAGGCTGCTACTATTAGCTATGCAACTTAATTTAACTACTTAATTTTTATTTACAAACTATGGGTAGTATATAGCTAACTTTGTTGCTTTTTTTCCCAAGAGAATAAAGGAAGTTTTAACTAGATAATCAAGGATTAAACAACCTCCAACCTTATACAAAATACTTCGTTTAGCCATCCCTTAGAAAAGTTTATTCTTTGCATATAGATGTTTGCAATCCAATTAGAAATAAACGGAACTAGTAAATAGGTTTAATAGCCTATAAACCAACTTATTGTTACTCTAAATAAGATAAAAGACTTGAAAAAGATTAAGGGCTAGCTTATTTCCTAGCAGGAACTTACGGAAAAGGAGATATAAAACATCCTACCAAAAAAGCTATTGCCCAATAGAGGGCCTATAGAATTTATAATTAAGAATATCTCCTAGCGATTTAGTAAAATTAACTTAAAGCACCCTATTAATTACTAAATGTCCTAGTGTTAAACCTTAGGGTTTAATGTTATTAAGGAATTTAGCGAACTCTTTATAGTTAATATTGTTAAAAAAGTAAGAGCAAAAAGCGCTGCTTTGCATAATGCTTAGGTTACAATTCCTGTGTTTAATAGGGTATAGTCTTTACTTTTAAATTAGAATACAAGAAAGAAAAGAGGAAGTAAAATACTTGCCGCAACTAGGCTTCGTAAAAACGCTATTATTATACACAACGAGGCTGTATATAAGTATATCGATATTTTAAAAGCATATAAGTAGGTTTTTATACTAGTAATTCTACTTAAATACATTTTATAAGTAAATACTATTAAGATAGTCCTCGAAAAGAATAAGTATACTACAAAAAAGGAGTAAAAGGAAGCACAAAAGGCTAGAAAGAGCCGCTAAAACACTAAAAAAAACCCTTAAGGTTTCTAATTAGGTTACTTTAATTGTGTTGCCTTATTGCCCGCTGTATATACAATGGGTTTAAAAGAGGTATATTCTAGAGCGCAAGGAGAACCTACTATTAATGGGCTATATAAGTAGTTATACCGCCGCGTAGATTTGCTTTTAGAACGACAATCTTAATCTCTTCTTTTGCCCTATACCGTATATATCCTCTCTAATTAAAGCGTACAAAAATCCGTCTTTTGGCCCCAAGCTACTATTTAACTTTTTTCCCCTCTTTTCCTCTACGGCATTAAACGTACCTTCGGCGGCATCTAGCAGAGCGACAACCTAATACTATTAAGTTCTCGTTTTTAATAGTATAGCTTTTAGCTTGATACTAAAAAATATATGTAGTTTATACTTAGTACTAAGTCCTTAGAGTATATTATTAATTACTATAGTATATAAGCTAATTTTAATAAATTTAAAGCTATATTGAACTAGCTACTACTAAATATAATAATAAATATTTATAGCTTCCTAAACTAAACTAACTACTTTAGAAACTATATTAATTACTTTAATATATTAATAAGCCCTCTTTATAAGATTATAAGTTTACTAAAAAAGAAGGTTTTAGTAATACTATTACTTACTTATATAAATACTTATTGCTATACCGAGAACATACTAATTATACTATTACTTTTAGCCTACTTTAATAGTAATCTTCTATATATAATTAATATTAACTCTTTAAGTACTAATACTAGTAGAGTTTTTTTATAGTTATCTTTAGTTTTATAGGTAAAAATCCCTTAGTTATCTTTAAATATACTAAACCTATACCTTATAGTATATATTAGCTTTAAATTAATACTAGCTTAGATATAGTATAGTACCAAGGAATAGAAGGTTTGAGTAATTATATAGGCCTTATAAAAGTAATATAACTAAATTAAAAAATATACAATTTACGTATATACTAACTATAAAAGTTTTACCTTTCTTTATAAAACATATATTTTACTATACTAGATATAGTAATTTATTAATATCTTTAAGGATTTTATCCTATATATTATCTATTATAAAAATTAAAGGAATACCTTAGCTAACGAGCTTTCTTAGCTATCTATTATAATAATAGTAATAGTGGTAGCTATTAATAATAAGGATAACTTTACTAGTTCTAGGCCTATTACTATAATAGGTAAAATACTAAGTATTATTACTAAGGATAATAACTCCTCAAGTATTTCTACTAGTACTAAAGGTAATATATAAAGTATTACTACTAGATAAGCTCTACCCTAGCTAGGCTATAATTAAAAAAACCTAACTATAAACTAGTTATTAATCTTAGTAGCTTTTATAGTAGCTACTATAAAAACTTTATAATAGTATAATTTATACTATTTAGCTTAAAGGGTTAAATACTAGCTATCAAATAAGTACTACTTATATTAGTAATAAAGAAATTATAGTACTTTAATTTTAACTATCTTTTAGCTATTAATTTATAAGTAATTAGTAATTTTCTTATTAATAGGTTCTAACTACTAAGGAACTTATTTAAAAACTAAATATATAAGTGCTTTTCTATTTATAATAACAAGCTTTATTAAGTACAAAATAATTAATAACTATAATACCCTTATAAATACTCTTTTAGATATATATATAAAAAATACCTACTGTAGTATTAAAACCCTACTCTACTTTATAAGATAAAAGCTTTAATACTTAAATATAGTCCTTACTACCTAAATAGTTTTAATAACTTACCCCTATTACTAGGTTACTAGATATCTACTAAATATTTATAATCTAAATATACTTAAGCCTAATATAGTACTAGTACCTTTTTAAGGTAAAGGATAAACTATAGTAAGCTTATTTATTATAGTTAATAGTCTATAATTCTCTATACTATAATTAAATATATTACTTCCTTTAATACTATAATACTAATACCTAACCTAGTTACTACCTTAATAATTAATTTACTAAACTACTTGATTATATTATATAAAATACTTAAAAAGCTTATTACTAATAATAGTAATACCTTTATAAGCTATAAAGTTACTATTTATTTAAAAACCTATAAATTCTAATTATACTTTATTAAACCTTATTAATTTTAATTAAATAGTAAGTGTAAGTAATTTAAGAGAACTTTGAAAGAAATCTTTAGCTATATTAACTCTATATACTTATACTATTTAATAAAATAAGTACTAAATTAAGTAATTTTAATATATAACTACTAGTAAAACCTTACTAAGTATAGCCCCTTCTTTTTTACCTTAAGTATATAATTAAACTTACTTAGTAAAGCTAACTATATATATAAGCCTATTAAAGAGAAAGAATTAGTATAAGTTATAAATATAGTATAAATACTAGTCATTAAGTATAATAGTACCTAAAAGTATACTACTAGTAAAAAGGCTACCTAAAAAACTCTATAAGCTTATTTATAAAACAATAAAGCTCAGCTTATATATTTATACTAAAAGTAACTAAATACTATACTAATATAAGTATAGTAATAAATTAAAGCCCTTTTATAATAGTT
>MAVT02001360.1:0-13414 GCA_001702395.2 Diaporthe helianthi | reverse complement strand
CTTCCCAATCCACCTTTATTTCTCCTCCCCCTGTCCTGGGGGCTTTTGAAGATCCTCTCTACAGTACACTATTAATGCTAACTAAACTAACTACTTAAGTACCTTGCTGGCTGCTGCGCCGCCGCCGCCCGGAAAGAACCCCTCCACACCCCACCACCACCCTTCCGTTCTCCAAAACATCCAATGTGGCTTGTTGTTTGGCTTGATAGCTCCAAACCTTGTTTGGCACTGGGGAAGGAGACCCGTGGTGCTTTTTCTTCTTCTTCTCTTTTTTCGGGCAATCATCTGGCCCCGTTCGCTGGCTGGTTGTTGTCCAGCACGCCCTACATAAAAGTTGTTGACACTAGCCGCGATGGCTTTCCTTGCTGCCACCCCTTCCCCACCCTTCCCCACTTGCGCGTGTATCTGAAAAAGGCTGTTCGAGACTTGCGGGACTGGTGTTTGTGCGTGCTTGTGCTTGTACTCGTGCCTGTGCCTGTGCTTCAATGTTGTGTATGCGCGGAAGGAAGGACATCAATCATCCACCTCCTCGGCTATCGCCAGCCGGGGCACCAGCGGTGGGCCCCCGGGGAGGGGGGGAGGCGAGGGAATGTTACATGCTGACACCTATCCCGCGATCACCATCGCGATCCCGCGGGTATCGCTGGTCACTGGGCGGTGTGTGCGAAGTGAGTGTATCTCTGTTGGGCAGCTGGTAGCTACGTTGCGGCGCCGCCCCCATCCCCCTCCCCCCACTCCAGTCTACCTGGACGACAGGCATACGGGAGGGATCATACGGGACGTTCGTCACTCTGTACTTGCACCGGTCAGTTCTTGTCCTAGGGCAGCGCGGTGGACATGGGGAGGGAGGATAGGGGGAGTTTGGATCTACAAAAGTTCCAGACCGAGGGGGTGCCACTGTGCAACGTTCGAGGGGAGGGGAGCTTGGGGCAGGCCTTCAAAGTTGTTCCTCCTATCCACTTATCCCTACTATGCCTGTGCTTGGCTGCGTTTCTCTCCGCCGGCGCAGGATGAGGTAGTTGTTAGAATCTGCACACGAGGACGAGGCATAGAGAGCCAAGTCATGTGTGTATCCCGGGGAACACCAACTTACACTCTTACTCATCTGCCGTGTCCCGGCGCCGTTTCCATCGCCTCGCTGCCGTCCGACCACGCGAGGAGATCTAATCTATGGGGCAAAGGCGTCAAAGTCAGCCTGCATTGGCTTATAGACTTGGGGACGGTGGTTCAATGGGACATCAATAGACTATGCATATCAATCTGTACCGGTATCCCACTCGCTATGTGGATTCCTTCAACTCTATAGCGCCCGCGACCCACAACGGCTTGCAGGTACAGGGTCTCCCCTCGTGTCAGGCAGGCCGACTTAAGTTTGAAGAAGAAGGGAAAAAAGCAAGCCGGGTATTATTCCTTGTAATAGGAAGGTACACGCCCATGCGACAGTGACATTCTTGACTACTCAGATCGAATGTTTCTCTTATTTTCTCGTTCGTTTTTAACATAACCTATTTCTTGGCCAACGGACCTCCAACCATCGGCTTGACATCGATCTTGTCTTCTCCTTGCTCTGGAGATATACTTTGATGCTCGCTCGCTGCCTAGCCTCGATCATACCCTCTTACTCCCCCAGTAACTGGATATATCCCTGGGGGAGCGTCGCAGTCGGATGTCTGGACCCCTAGAGGGCGACGACACAAACACCGGGGAGAAGACCTCCCTTCCCAGGTTGCACTTCCTTCTCGCGTAGGGAAGCACAAGTAGAGCCAAGAGAGGGGGGGGGGGGCCGCAGAGATACGGTACATAGACATCCCCCCTCCCCTAGACCGCCCCGCTCTTTTCCTTCGGCTGCTGCTTCTGCTGCTGCTCACGTGGGAGCGGGAGCTTGTGGGCAAAGTTTAGCTTTTCTTTTACCCTCCGCGATGGATGCTTGGGAGTAGTTAGTGGCTGCGTTAGTTACGTTGCCGTTGCATATTGCATCTCCGAGCGCCGGGCGTGCGTGTTGCATATCATTCGGGGGTGATGTTCACTTTAACAGGGTGGGGAGGGGGGCGCGCCTTGCCGTCTATCTGAGCCCCCCTCCTCCACCACCCACACCGCGCTTGTTTGATGGGTGCGAAGTCTCCAGACACATGGCAACGCCCGCAACGGCTTGCGGCCGTGTCCGCCGCACGTGGGGCCTTGCTTGATTGGAATATTCCAGAGGAATTATAACTGGTGGTTCGTATTGGCTGGGGACAACCGGCAAGGGCTTCCTTCCTCTGTGTGTCTGTCTGTGTGTCTGTCTGTGTCTGCCCCCACGCTGCCAGGCTGCAAAGCACCCACCCCCATGAACATGAAGGATCCGAGGGCCGTGGGGAGCCCTAGCCTTGTCTATGAGGAACCCTGATTATCACTGGCGCTGTGTATCGGAGACAGAGATCCTGGTATGTGGACGAATCATGGTTGTTTAGTATGTGTTCTATGTGGGCCCTGAACTACTGAAGAGAATCGAGGCTGGCTATCAACCGTGCAGGAACACACAATGCGCGTCCTTCTGTGCAGGGTCTGGGCTATGACTGATCCAGCCCCTATCTTTCAGCTCTGTGGCTTTGTCAAAGGAATCATTCCATCTCTCTTCGAGGAGACTGGATGATCTCTTGCAAAGGTGCAAAGGCGTGGAAAGGAACACGCAGCAACGACAGCGTATCGGGTGTCTTCCATGATGTCGCACGTGGGTGAGAAATAGGTTACATCTCACTGAGACAACTGCTTCAAAAGTCCATGATATTACCCACATCTCCACATCCTCTTCTCCCGAAGCCTAAATCCACCCATCCAAACTTCAAACATTTAAACCCGCGCCCAGGGCAGCGTCCATCCATCCAAAGAAAAAGAAAGAAAAAAGGCTGCTCTCCAAAGCCCCCCATGTGGCTTAAGAACAATGCTATCACGGACCTCGTCCATGACCCGCAAGGGCGCCCCTTCGACCCCGAGATCGTGCGCCCGCGCGCCCTTGTCCAACGGCGTTCCCGACTCGCAACATAATCCCACTTCTGGTCTGAGTAGTTCTCAAACGGGAGAACGGGTTCATGTCGACCAAGCGTGGGCGTCCACATTTCCGTCTTCGGAAGGGTAAGCCGCCCATAGCTCTGGCATCCGGTCAGATATCACCTTGAAGCACCGTGGGGTGCGCGGGGGGCGGGGGCGGTTTCGATGCCCAGCAGAAAGGATTACATGCAGGAAAGGCTTGACTCGACACTTGTCTTACCAATGGGTTGGGTTCCTGATGACATCGGGCTTTGGGAAACGCCCGTAGGGGCCGTCGGATTACATTAGAATCTTTTGCTGACAAACGATCATAGATTCGTGCCCCACATGGCCCAAAGCAACGTTTGCAGAGCGCGTTGATCACATGTTGTGCGACTCAGACGCGCCGGAGAAAAAAAGAGAGAGATCATCGATCGCTCTCAGGCCCAGAGCTGACGCTGCTGGGGCCCCTCAAAGAGAACAGGGAATAGTGGACCCAAGTCGTGGACATCTATGGGAAGATACTCCGAACAAAAACACAAAACGACAGATAAATGGCGATGACGGCTTGGCGTTGGCTCGGTGACAGCCTCACAGCAGCATCAGCATCAGCGTGCGGCGGCGGCGGCGGCGGCATCAGCAGCAGCGATGGTCCGTGCAATTGCATATTGCAGAATTTTGCACACTCTTGGCAGTTTTGCATTGCACAAGGTCGAGTGGGTCTGCAAGGTTTTGTGGATACCTCGATTTTGGTGGGTTTGCTCTGCAAAGTTGATGTACTTTTTAGCACATAGTGCCTAGTTAATTGCCCCAACGTGGCGTTCCGGGCTACAAGTTGTCTTGGCTCCAAGCAGGTAAATCCTCCCGGGCGCTCGAATCCTCTATTAGCGGTGAAAACTGCCCATACCCAGCTGGGCAAGCTATAGGGTTGGCAAGGCCATTTAGGTAGGCTGTTAGTGCAATTAAGCCTTGCAAGTCCTGCCTATTAACCTCGCCCGCATAGTACTTAAGAAATCGATCCTCCAAGTTAAGGATATTGTTACAGCTTGGCTTAACTACCTGGTTGGCTAGGCAATTAAGTACATAATTGTTTATATAGATAAACGTAAGCTTATTGATTGTTGACTAATGCAGCCAATTGCGAGATGGTAAATGTATAAAGTTTGCTGTAGAGAACGATCTCTCGCTGGGCACAGAGTTTGCTAGCGCCTTAAATAGGCGTTGGATAATATGAATAGCGAGAGGTATTTCTATGGCAGCTAGTACTACCTATTTCTCCTTAATTGGCGTAGTAGCCCTGCGAAATAAAGAGCTGGGGCTATAGCGAGAACCTTTGCCTAGCTAAAACTTAACATAGTCGGCTGTAATTACTTTAGCTTAATTAGGCGGCGCGTGGGCATATACCCACTTAATTGCTCGAAGCCGCTAAGCCTCGCCGAACGCACTATTAAAAAAACTTTTTAAGTTAAAAGAAAACGTAGCCCAATAAACGTTGGTAGTTTGCTTAGTAAAACGAGTATAGAATGCTTGCAAAAGGGCCAACTAGTCTACCTCTAGCTATTGCATACTGTTTTGCAGTAGCCTCTATTGTTTTTTTATGCCTAGCCAACGTGGGATTACCCGATGGATATAAGACCTATTAATCTCGGATTGCTTTTGCCCTACTACAATAGAGTTAAAAATCGCTAGTAAACAGCTAACTTGTCGCCAAAAAGATGGGTTGCAAACGGTGTTAACAACTTTTTGTAAACTAATACTTGGGTTGGCTTTAAATGTAGATCGAAGGTTGGTATAGGTACGAGCTTCTGCTTATACGCCTTGGTTGGTATAAAAGGTAATAAGCGCAACCTAAACTCGCTTAAGAGACTATAGAGCGCGTTGTTGGCTACTCTAGCGAGTTATTACCGCTAGCAATAGGCTATACGGCTTACTATATTGCTTAACTATTACGTTATGCAGCTAAGCGTACTGCTTTTTAGAGTAACGAAAGTATGTAATAATGTTGTAATGACCTACTTAAGTGGCCCGCCAGGGTACTAGAACGGAGTTCTAGTACTGTTAGATCTTTTGGTCTCTATAGTGTAGCGGTTACTGGCGGACGTTGCATTACAAATGTTGTTTGCTTGCTCGAGAGTTGATTGCTACTGTAAGGCTAAGACGATGTTTTTAACAAGGAGCTAAAGCCCGTAGGAGTTGCAAAGGATGCTAAGTAGGTGAGTAAGCTAGGGCAAGGCCTGTAGATCTTGCTAGCATTTGCGCTAAGTAGAGTTGGTATTGGTGTAGACGGAGTTAAGTTTGCTAAGGTTGCCGTCAACAGCTAAGGAAATGGATAGTAAGATTAAAGCTACTTAATCGAGAGACGAATGTGCTGTAGAACTAGTATTAATTGTCTCCTAGTAGAATGCTGCCTATCCTGGGATTTTTATAGAGATGTTAATAGTACAATGGAATGCAATATCATTAAACCTATTAAAGACAAGGTTTATATACTTTGATGTACTTAACCGCTTAAAAACGTTCCAATAGTAATCCTTGTAAACTTTGTTAAGCTAGGCAGCAACTTGCTTGCGGTTAAGTAGCTCAAAGGTAGAGTTAAGTAGATAGAACGCTAAAAGGCTATCCTTGCCCTTATAGGTATTAAAAGGTTAGCTAAACGTAAAGCAAGCTTTAGCAAACGCCTTTTGCTATTGCTTTATATAGCTAAGAGTTTTTATTAATTGGAAGAAGTTTTAGGGTAGCTTGGCTTACTTTTGGTGGCCGTGGGCAATGATGAAGGCGATATAGTTGGTAGTTAAGTAATTTTTGTTGCAGGTAGCGTTTTCTTAGCGGCAGAGACTACACTATTTGCAAGTTAACCACTGCTTCCCATTGTGAGTAGAAATAGTAAAATGCTTTTTTACATTAATAAGTATATTAGGGGCAATATAATTAGCTATTTGAGCGACGAAATAGGGTTGATTTAAGGGTAGTTGATTAAGGATTTGTTAATAGGTAATAGTAGGTAGTAATGGTAGGTCTAGAGTAGCAAAGACTGGTGAACTAGCGGAAAGACGAGAGTTGGATAGCAAAAATCTGACCGCCTTCCTTTTTAGGTCTAGGACCCACCTCTTTTAGGCTTAGCGTGTTTTGCCGTTTCTTTCCGTGTGCCCCTATGTAATTACGGATTTCTTGCAGTTAGGTGCCCGGCCCCACTATTTCGCCATCGCTGATCAGCAGCAGCACCCTGCATGCATGCTGCAGCTGCACATGCAGGCTCGAACCCTCATCAGGCCGAAGCCGCTGCCACTCGCCCACTTCAGCAAAAGCCGTTGGCACCCAAAGGCCGAAAGGATAGGCAGGATGAGGGAGCTGTATGCCCCTTGAGGAAGGTCGGGATCTGGCCGGGCTGGATCTCATTTAAGGATTGGTGGTTGGTGGTGCTGCTGCTGCTGCAACAAGCATCAGCGCCCAAGGGGTGGTGTGGTGTGTGTGTGTGTGTGTGTAGAGAGAGAGGGGGCACGCCAAAACCAACATCTCACTTGTCAGATGTTTTTCTCTGCGGTGGATGCACTCTGCTCAAACTCACTGCGTGCAGGAGTTCGCTTGGCTGCATGATAGGCCGCTGCGGAGGAACAGTCTGACAGGTGCCCACAGGAGGGGGGTGCTTAAAGGGTAAGTATATGCGCGTCTGCGATGACGCCTTACGCGAACGGTGAAGGAAATGTACACATTACTTAATTCCTCACACCTACTGGGGCCAGTTAACTTGCAAGTGGTTTTGGCCTACACACCTAGGTAGAGGTCGGTCAGGTGACTTGAACCACTGTAGTGAAGATGTTAGAGGAAGTGCGTGTCTGTATAGGGCACAATACATATAGAGAGAAACTAATAACTGAAATAGATAGTAACATTTGTAAACTCTAGAAGACTGTCTGGTCCTTCCGCTCGTCTAGACTTTCTACCCCATATTTCAGATCACCGCGTCGGGAAAGCAGTTCGCGTGCCGGTGACAAGCTGCAGCCATCTTGCAGCTTACACACATCAAATCACGATATGTAAGCTGCTATGTCAGCCAGTCAATCAGCCAGTGTCAAATTGCGCTGCCACGGTGCCCCATGCATTAGGGTAGACGCCCAGCAGCACATGCAGAACAAAGCCCGGCTCCTTACACGTTGGAAAAAAATACTCAGGCACACCCGGCAGGTTCATCAACCAACCGACCAACACGAGAAAGAGAAAAAAGAGAGAGAGAGAGAGAGAACCCGGTCCCCAATCCACCTTCGGGCATCTATACCGTATCAGCTATACCCCCGAGGGCCCCGGAACCTCGCGCCGCGCCGCGTCGCGCAGCATGTCTGTCGGCCACCAGCGCTCCTGCGCTGTGATTCGGCCCATCTGTCCCCTTTCTGTCTTCGGTGCCGCCGCCGGTTCCTTCACCGGTATGGGGAAAAGGAGCGCAGGGTGTTCGGGCTCGGGTGTCGGGCTGTTGTCACCCACACATGCCACGTACGGTTCTTTTGAAGCCTCGTGTTGCTTGGGAGAGGTTGCCAGGGACTCATGAGGCCCGATACCCTGGGCTGCAGGCTGCAGCGATGAGTATCGCAACGAGGAGCACTTGAGTGCAATCGGTCGAACGACAATGGGGAAGGAATGCTACCTGTCAAGTGTCTCTATTAATAGATTAAAATGGTATGAGCCATAATGCTGGTACAAAACCTAAGTGATGTCTTAATCTGGTTGAAAACACGTTCTGCCATTGGTTCAAGACTCGCCTGGAAGCTATATTCCATGGAGAATTTTGAGAACATTGATTTAAAGTATTTTTGTTCTTAATCTATGTATAACTTAAAGGCGTATAGTCCCTTTATATAGTAATTAACGCTTAAAGACCTAACGTTTAAAAATGATATAATACTTAAAACCTATCTAAGTATGTAACTATTATATTATATTATATAAATAAAGCTATGAAGTATTAGTACTAAAAATGCTATTAATTATATATATAAGTATAAGTTACTTAAAGCTAATAAGTAATAAATTACTAATATAATAAGATATTAAAAGTATTATATAAATATTCTAACCTTATATAAACTCTTACTAAAAGTCTTTACTTATTATTATTAATATATTTATTATCTAAGTAAACTAAGATACTATTTAATAATTGAACTAATATATTTAATATTTATTTATACTTAGAGCGATTCGTTCCCTAAGAAAAATGAATATTAAACTATAAATTATTAGAAAATATAAATTATTAGTTTTTTAACGTAAGGCCTCTTTAGTTCTTTAAGCTAAAACATGAAAACAATATAATATAAAATACTTTTTATATATTATAACTTTACTTTCTAAAATAGAAAGTTAGTTTAAAAGTTTAAAAAAGAAAGTGAAAGTACAAGAAGAAAAAATTAATAAATATATTTTAAGGAGATAGTATAAAAATATATAAAAGAGTTGTAAAAGATTTTATAAAAGAGTTATAAGCTTAAAAAGTTAGAACTAAGAAGTTTAAATAATAACTAGTAGGTAGAGAAAAGTTTAAAAAGGTAAGAATATAAGTTAATTAAAATAAAGTTTAAGCTATAAAATTATATTTAGCTATTATAATTTAAAATAATAGTTAAGGGTAGTGTATAGGGTAGTAGAGGGGCCTTAGTAGTAGATCCCTATAAGGGCCCTTATTAATAAGGCTACTATACTTATACCTACTACCTAGGCCTATAGAGGTTAAGTCTTTCTTTCTCTCTGTCTTTCTTAGCTAAGCTTACTTATAAAATCTACTATATTTAGTATAAATCTTAAGCCTTTATACTATAAAGCCTAAGTAACGTCTTAATAATATTTAAGAAGCTAAGGTAGTATTTTAATATACTAGAGATCTAATTAAAGTATATTCTTTTTATACTAGTATAGCGATTAAAATCTAATAATAATAATTTAGTTATCTTAGAAAGAGTATATATTATATATCTTTTACTAATAATTTTATATTATAAATTCCTTAGTATAATATTACTCTTTATCTTATTAAATTATTTGCTAATACCTACCTAGGTACCTATAGGTAATAAGTAGGTAGTTGTAATAAGGTACGTGAAAATGATCAAGAAAATTACAGGCGGTTTTTATAACCTAGTTAGTTACTAACTATTATCTTAAAATAACGGTAGTAATCAACGCACATCCTGCCCTACGTTAACAACTCAAGGTATAAAGTATGTTGAAAAACTAGAATCTAATAGTAAGATGTGTAGGGCACTGCTACTAGTAGCATTTACGCAACTAATACTTGATTAATCTTTGTATTATAGTCTTATTCAAAGGGGCTATAAAGGGGTCAGGGTGATCAGAGTTGCGCGAGACAGTGTCCTTGCTTCATGATGACCATAAATGCATGCCTAAGTATCTAGGCTCTAGGTCCACGATAAAACCAACCGCCTGCTGTAAGACAGCCTGGATTGTATCCGCGATAGAATGAAATGTGATAGGCGCACTTAGACCGCAGTCCTTGATATCAATGCCCGTCAGAAACATACAGACAGGAGCATCCCCTATCTCAGAAGGGCCGGTTTTACCTCAGGCTTCTGTACAGAGAATAATTCTCAGAGACTTAAAGAGGGCTGGGACCGAGTGGTGATGTGTTGTTTGGCCTGGTGTATCGGGAAGGTCTCGACCTTCCTATGAGTACATTGACAATTCTGGCGCCAGACGATGATCCTGTCCTCCTGTCAAATTCTCTTGAAGCCCCTTGATTATATATCCTTTTTTTTTTTTTGATTGTTTAGAGGTAGTTGACAATTTCATCACTCAGTGATGCAGACGGCCTTCAATGTTGTTTCGCAGTATTCCAAGTCCATGAGGACTATAATCTTTGTGGTGAACTGATTAAAGTCGATATTGGCAATTGCTGACATATATAGAATCGCTTATCGTAAATATAACAGCATAGAGGCTTTTTGAAGCAGTCATGGAGCTTGTTGATGGTGTGAAGTTCCCCTAGCCGTGGGTTTGTAAGCACATACAGCGGTACAGACTTGTTGGAAAGCTGGGAGAAGTCGTGGAGAATAAGAGGCATCATTCGGAAATATCCGTGCTCGCCGTAAGCGTGCTGTCTTGTAGAGACAAGGGCCCTGTGTCTTTGAGTTCCGGCAGAAGGCGTAACAGTCGAAGTTAAATTGGATACGCCCGCGGTGCGCCATTTCCCATTCTCCACGCTGGTAATGAAGCACTTCCTCTTTGGTCGTTTCATGGTTCTTGAACTTGCGCTTGCTCTCTCCCCCCCTCTCTCTAAATTCGGTGCGTAGTACGGCGTCAAAGGCTTTGTTAGGGAAGAGGTTAGGGTAGCTAGTATAACATCAAGATCGAAAGCCGTTTCACCTCGACCTGAGAAGCTTAAAATGAGCAGGCTTTTCTTTTTACATTTTGTCTTTCATTCCTGTTGCACGGTTGTAACAACGGTTAAAGACCGAGAGAAGTGAGCTTTGAAGACCGATGTATGTCTTTCTAGTGGTTGAGATAGCCTTTGGGCTACTTGTGGCGACGATTCTAGCCAACAACACCGCCGGGAACGACTCTTCCTAGCCTCTCTTTTTGCGGCACAAGGCTAATAAGGCCACGTGCTTGTAGAGACAGTCTTTTAATACTGTTTTCCCCCTAAACCCTAGGTATTTGAATATTGCTATATAGGGGGATTATACACCTTCGGGATATATATATATTGAAAATGTACCTAGCTGAGAACGAAACTACTTTTACTTTATATTAGATCTATTATTGTTTATAAATGTATTAATTACATATAAACCTATGTATATATACTCTAGGTCCTCGGTATAATATAAGCCTAAGTTTCTAGTATAGTATATAATTCATTAACTTAGCTATAGACTATTTAGCGACACTTAGATTAAGAGTAATAGTCTACCTAAGTAAATACCTAGTAGCGTAAGTCTATTACTAATCTTAACAGTAGTTACACTATGTGTTCTATCCCCCTTTGCTTAAATTAGGCCATTGCCTAGATTATTCCTTAGATCATAGCTAAAATGAAGACCATCATCCTGTTCTTCAAACTAGCGTTGCAAGGGACACACTTGAGTGGCTGCTGAAACGCACGCTGAATTCTGTAGGAATTCAAGGGCACATCTCTACGAATTCCCGCTGAGCTCTACCTTGTGGAAGTGGTTGAGCCAGTGTTTTGCAGCATACTTCTCTACCTAGGCCAAGTGGATAACTACTCTAGCAAAGGGTACTAAATACGCAGAGCACATTGTATGTATGCATCATAGACGTGAACACCCGCCACGAGCAGAGGGAATAACGTGGGTACCTTTCATCCATGAATGTTTTCTACATGTATTTCAGCTCTAATTTTATAGCATTCTTCTTTCTGTACTGTTATTAGCATGGTAGTTCGCTGTTGTTTCAAGCGTTTGTTACTGTAGGAAGGCATTATATATACTTTATTTGTATAGGGAGTAAAGGATATAAAGGAAGCTATCCCAGCTTTAATTCACTATGTACCTAGGTATGTACGTTTCCAGCCACCTGTATACCGACCGTAAAGTGCCGGATCATTCTTGGCTATATTATATTGTGAAAAGTTTAAGTTCTTGGGACAGTGGTAATTTTCATCCTGCATCTGGCTACAGAGCTGACGGGTACAGCCGATGGCTTGATTCAGTCTTCCAGCACAACCCTTGTGGGAGTCTCTCACATGCTCCTCCGTTTCCCCATTCTGAACCATTCTCCTACGACTTCGCAGCAAAGTTCACTCTCGGCTTCGCTGTGTGGGGTGGAGGGGTGTCTGCAGCCGTGAGGGGCGTCCATATTCGACTTGGGCAGCGTGCTGCTTGCTCATGCTTGAGGCCGTGAATGAGAAACCGGTCAGGTTGTCTTGGGGGTGGGCTGTTGAGAAGGCAGTGGAAAGTGGTGATGAGGATGGGAAAGAGGAGGAGGAGGAGGAGGAGGAGGAAGGGCGGGTTGGTTGTTGTGCAGGCCAGGGCATAGAAGCCAGTGCCGGTATGGACACCACCACAATCGACGAGGTCTAGGTCTACTGCAAGTGGCGATGAACAAGGACATCGATAGTGTCGCCGCCGGTGGCCGCTACGAGGTGGATGACACCCCGACGGCGAGAATGTGGACCCCGGGGACATCTGGACGTGGTGACCGTCCAGGTACGAGCTGAGGACGAACTACATCCACAACATCAGCCTGAGGTTCCTGGCATCCAATTCATGTCACAGATGATTTTGGTATAATGTGTCCTGGATCTCAGGCTTCACGGGGGTTGAACGTGCCCAGCTGAGGATGGGATATATTGGCTGCCGCAGGTGAGTTTTGTCACTGCCGCCAATCAACCTCCTTCCCTTCCCGCAGTAAGTAGTCATAAAAGACGGCACACACAGGGGGGTGCCAACCTATCTGCCCAGTCGTGTCACGATTGTACAACACACCTCATCGCCTCCGCACGACAGCCACATGCATACAGTCTTGGAGCCCATCCACCAACCACCAACCCAATCTCTCCCTCCCTTCACAGCGAGAGGTCACAGGCGGCACAGCCTTCATCATCTCCTCCTACCTCTTCTTGCTCGAGACCCAACCCAACTGGCACACGCCCCTCTCCAAAACCCTAATCTGGCAACATCGGGGCTCTGCCGCTCTGGAACCTAATCGGCGCACCGGGCTCGAGTCCACCCTCTGCGGCGCACTGGACTCGAGCTTCGCGAGACGGCTCTTCCAGCGCTTGCGAGATAGGTAGCCTCGCTGTGGTCCAACCACCTTCCTCGGGGTCGTGGACCCTCCTGGTACGTACAGTACAATACAACGCGATACATACAGCCTATCTATCAATCCATCAGTTTTTCCGTCCAAATAATTCAAACACATTGTAAACTAGTACCTCCCTTACCTATTCTCCTCGCCCACCAACCAGCCCATTTGGCGCCCACATCAAGGTTTGTGTCTCCTCCCGTCATCGCTACCATTATTATCATCAATCTCGGAAGATATACCCGCCAAGTGGAGACTGGAGCCGCCCAATCTACCCACTGCAGCTCTAGGCTCTAGCCTAGCCCTGCAGGCCCCAAGCAATAGCGGAGACCGCTCCCTGGCCTGCCCTGCCTTACGCGGCCCTATCCCGCGGTGGATGTTTTTGTGTGTGCAGTGAGTGGGTAAAGAGAGCATTGGCAAAGCAGCCGATCTCTCTCTCTCCTCGCGACAATACACTAGGGCCTGAATAAGGACCCAACCAACCAAGCCCTCGCCAGTGATGGCGAAACTGGAATTTCGTTTTCGATTTTTTTCGCCCAGTTTGTTGATTTTCAAATCGTCGGGTCAGGTGGGTTTGAAAATGAAAATGGGTACCCTGATTTTGGTGGGACTGCCACCTATTCTAAAGTAGTTACTATTA
>MAVT02001359.1:0-13416 GCA_001702395.2 Diaporthe helianthi | reverse complement strand
TACCGTATAGTAGTACTAGAAGAATCAACTCTTATCACACTTGATTTCTTAGAGGAACACCTGTAGACCGAGGACCTGCAGCAGGCGGATGGCAGCCCTCTGTCGGATGCTGTGATTTCCTTTCGGCTTTCTGTCAGGCTCTCAAAGCAGCTCCGCCTTTGTTGTAGGTGGTGGTCACCTAGGCACTTCCATCTGAGGGAAAGATCAAAGCACCCCTTGTGATCGCTATGTACTCTGTACCTGTGGCTGCCGGGCTGGCAATGATAGTACTTAGAGATGCCTAGCAGTCTAATATGAACAATCAATCTGGCCTGGATAGATGTGGTCTTACCCAGGTACTTGCAAGTTGGGTACATGCAAATGACATGTGTAACTTCTGCAGCAATAAAAACACTTGTTAATACTAGTCTGCTGGATCCCTCAGTACTTGAGTGAAGTACCTAGGTACCTTAGCAATGCAGCAAAACTTGGAAAGGCAGGAAGGATAGTGTCTGGCAGTGGCGAGAGCCGAGTTTTATTAGTGCCTACCATTTTGAGACGGCAGGCGGGCTGCCAGGGGCCCCTGAGACCTGAGGGAGAGGGAGAGAAGGGACAGCCCCGACGCCCAGCTTAGGTAAGCGGGCAAAGTACTTAGTCGCCCTCCCCAAATAAAAGCGAAACTTAGGCCATTACAACTCCTGCTGTCAAGACCGACTCGAGCGTCAGCCAGCCACCAGCTTGCGACCAAAAGCCCCCATCTGGAACAGAATACCCATCGAGAAGGGAAAGCATTTGACGGTAGACCCTGGATCTGGTGCATTGCATACCCGGCACCAAGGTTCTGAGGCTCTGAAAGCCACGAGGGGCTTCTTGGTGACCGTTCGCTCATTAGGGGACCGAAAGGCGGCCTGCTGCCACTGCTGCTGCCACTGCTACTGGCAGCCAGGGTGTTGCTGAGTACCGCCACCGCAACCACAGCAAAGCGTCGCACATCCTCCACTCTCGCTATCGCTTTCTAGAGTTGCCTTTGGTGCGCATTTGGTTACGCTTGTCGCACCTGCAGCATTTACCTTCCACCCGCGCGACCAGGCCGACAGCTGTGTCGCGCAGACAGTAAACAACCGCAGTGCACGGCGAGGTTCAAACATAACCAATCCGCAGCGAAAACGGGAGAACAAAGGGAGGGGGGACTACCAGGACTGCCAGACTGAGCAGCAACTACGCTTTGTCACGGCGCACGCCTCCGAGTCCGTCACCATTCATCCCTTCTTGACGGCAACCTAGTGTGCCAAACCACACAAGAATCGGCCCCAAGATCTGCCATCAAAATGTCCAACGCTATGGTTGGAAACATCTATAACCAGATCATCAATGAGGTGATCGAGGCGTCACGGGTCGACTTTGAGGACCAGGGCGTCGGTGAGGAAGTCCTGGAGGAGCTGCGCAAGGTGTGTTCTCTCCCCTCTCTCACCCGTCTATTCTCTCCTCTCTCTCTCTTCCTCTCTCTCTTCCTCTCTCTCTTCCTCTCTGTCTTGCACGTCTTGAACACCACCAGAACGTCGTTGCCGTTTTTCATCTGGCTTCTTAGATGGGGCAATGTTTCATTTCATCGTTGTCGGCTGTGGATGGCACAGGTCTTGCCTCCTCCTCCCTTGCAGAGCGCCGGTTGGCTGGCCGTCTTCTGGGCTGCCTGGGCTGCTGTTTTCGTTGGCGCGGGTTGCGGGTTGCGGGTCAAAGAGCGAAGAAGGGCGGGCGGGGAGTCAGGCTAGATAGGAGGGTGCCCGGGTGCTATTTGGGTCTTTTAAGCTCAACCCCTGCCACACCAAGTTGGGTTTGCCACCCCAGTCAACCTTGCCCCTCCTTTTTTGATTGGGGCCAACTCTGTTTCCCCCTTCATGTGCACCCGAGCATGACACATGAGGAGGCATGAGGCGGCCTGGCGCTGCCCCCCTCCCCTTCCACGCCCCTTCTAACCGGTGTTCTTCAACTTGATGCTGGCAGCCTAGTGGCTGTAATGCACCCATATCGGACAATGGATGGCTGTGTCTGTGTCCATATCATCCTAATTTGCCTGCAGACTCCCTTGCGTGCTTGCAGTATGCTGACGGCTGCGGCCTCTTAGGGATGGCAGTTGAAGCTATCCAAACTCCAGGTCGCCGCCTTTCCATGGGACCCTCCCCCACCAACTCCGGCTCAGGCCCCAGCTCAGGCCCAGGCTCAGGCTCAGGCCCAGGCTCAGGCCCCCGCGCAAGCTCAACAGCCCGTTTCTGCTCCTCAGAGTGCACCTGGTGTCCCGGCTACTCCAGCCCAACGGATGGGCACACCAAGCTACACATCGGCCACGCTCAGCCCCCAGCCTGCGCCCACCGCCCAGCCACAGCCTTTGGCCAATGGTCTTCCTGCGCCATCTCAGGTCGCCGGTGGGTACCCCGGCCGCCCTGAGTCCGTGAAGCCCGAGCCCCTCGTCAAGCAGGAGCCAGGACTTGCCAACAATGGCATACCACCAGTGGCCAACCAGGCCAACACGTACAACACTCCCGCCGCTCAGCGCGCTGCTGTACAGCTGCAACAACATTATGGCAACAGGGCAAACGCGAGCATCGCCGCGTTGCAAAGCTACACCACAGATCCTAATGCGAAGGGAATGACGCAGGGTCAGGTGGATGCCAACGCGGCTGCTGCGGCTGCTCAGCGCAGGAATGGCCAGCGTCCACCGCAGGCACAGTACAGCCAGCAGATGGCCAACCAGCTTGCTCAGCAGCAGCAGCAGCAGCATCATCAGCATCAACAACAGCATCAGCAACAGCAGCAGCAACAGCAGCAGCAGCATCAGCAGCAGCGTGGAGCCCAGCCGCCGCTACCCGGTCCTGGACAGCCGAACAACGGCCTCCAGCAGTCTCAGGTCGATGGCACCACGGATGACTGCGAGGGGATCTTGATGCGGAAAGACCAGAATGGCGAGGTCTCCGAGGTCGGCCGTGTTGAGATCGACCGCATGCTTCATGATCAGATCGCTGTTCGGGCTAAGCAGATGGAGGGCGGGGGTCTGATGCTGCCGCTGAAAGAGGCCACCAAACACAAGTCGGTTGGCAGGAAGACAGCTGCTGGCGGCCCGTCAGGATTTGGCGGGGGGTTCGACGGTGTCGACGACGAGATCAAGAGGGAAGAAGCGGATGAAGACGCCATCAATTCCGACCTTGACGACCCCGACGAGGTCGACATCGCGGACGACGACGATGAGGAAAACATGGGCCATATCATGCTTTGCATGTATGACAAGGTCCAGCGAGTCAAGAACAAGTGGTGCGTTACTACCCGAGTAAGGTCCCTGGCAACATAGACTGATTCCCGAAACAGGAAGTGCACAATGAAGGACGGTGTTCTCAACGTCAACGGAAAGGACTACGTCTTCCACAAGGCAACTGGCGAGTATGAATGGTAAGTGGCCCGATAATTCGAGGCCTTCCAATAAGATCGGACGGGTTCCGACGCCGATGTGGCCGATGAGTATCCTTGCTTGGGTCGAGACTTGGGCCACGAGTAACGGCCGACTCACCGATTCTCCTCACTCAACAGTGCCTGGACCTACCATATAGGCAGGTTTATGGCCGTTGTTTTCATTGTGCCACAAGGCACCGTACTCGAAATGGCATGGAGGATATAGCAAAGGACGAGGTGAAACATCAACTGAAGCTGCGAGCAACCGTCGATACCGCTCTGCATCATTGTGGGGGCAGGTCGAAACATCGTTTGGCATTTGGGGTGGTCCCACCCCGGCCACATGTTGTTGCACACCTGCCCTGCTTCTGAGCGGCGTGGCGCCTACGACAGGAAACATTCAGAGTTGGTCGTGGGAGAAGCACAATGGGCAGGATACAGAAGCTACTACAAGAGCCTCAATAAGGCCTACTAAACAATTCACTGGATTTATGCATGCCTCATAGCGAAAGTTCCACGTCTTTGAAGACGGTGTTTGGTGTTGAGACTACTCAAGTACCGTTGAACCTGTGCAGATCGCTCTCAAGCTGCGAATGTCCTCTCGGCCGCTCAGGCAGGACGGCAGACCTACTATGTTTGAGACTCGCTTGATAGCAGTTGACGTCGACTTTTGGAGGTCTCCTCGTGTGTTGGAGTGGCTCGGTCTGAGCAAAGGCATCACTATGGCCCATGTTTACTTTTGCCCGCTCAGTTCAATCTGTGGCTGACTTATTGTTTTGTTCGGTCTCATTTGTTAAGAGACCAAATGGCGAAGGCAGCTTGAGCTTCCGCTACGAAATTAACATTTGAACCTCGTTGTACATACCATATGTGCAGCCTCAAAGTTTGCAGACTGGGAGGCCTTTAGGTTAGACTGGCACAATAAATCCACGGCTAGCTTTTAGAGCAGCGCTCTGTTTGTCTTGTATGTTTCGACGAATGGCTACATGGACACTGACATCAAGTGAGTTCGTATGTGGGAAGTTGTTATCGACGATGTCTCGGATCGTAGAAAGTAGACGCGACTCCAGCCGAAGATGGGAATAAACAATAGTTTTGTGTAACCTGGCCGCCTTGGGAATGGCTCCAGACCTAGTACTCAATTAGTACCTAGGTACCTGGATTTGCAGTCTAGTAGACTAGTACTTTCGCAGCCTTGCACAAGACCAAGCTGAGCCTGCTGCCTGTCCTCGGCACACGCCGTCAGACCTTGACCTGTCAGCTGAGAATGACACACTTGAGCAGATCTATCAATGCGGAAAACTTTCAAAATTTTAGCAAGTTGCTCAAATAATAAATACGATGGAAGAAATTACTGGTGCGGCCACTTCTATGGTCCTCGAGCTCTGGCAGGGCAAGCCGCACAGGCTCCCTCGAAGGATACAAAGAGTCCAACTGTGACCACCTCTCTGGAATTACTGCGGGTGGCTATCACATTTTCTCGCGGCGTTCCGGGCAAGGTTTATCTTGGTGTTCGTCCTTGCGACATCTAAGTATAGTCTGGGTTGCGTAGTCAATCGTGGCAGTGGCACTGGGCACAAGTCTAGATCAGGTCCACCCACAACTTAGAAGGGCAAAGAGAGGCTTAGTCCGACGCCACCGGTTCATACGGCCGTCGTTAACTCATCAGTGATAGTACAGAACCAGAATATCCACAAAGTTTTAGCAGGACACGGCGGAAGACCATCCTGTCAACACCACCAGGAGCTATTCGAAACTATCTAGATGCGCCTTCGTCAACTTAGAAGCCGTCTCGTGTTCAGAGGTCGCACATGTGCAATGCCTCAGCAAACCCACGTTGGGAGCGAGACAGGCCCTTTGACGTAGCCTCATTGCATTGAGTCTTGCCCTTTGGCCTTTGAATACCTACACAGAGACAGAATTGGAATTGGTTGTAAGCCCGCCTGCGCATGCGGGCAGGGATAACACGCATGCATGGGCCAGATCGGGACCAGCAAGCGCGACCAAAGCCGAGGGGAATGTTGCATTGCATCACGTATCATCACGTGTGGGACGGGCCAGCGAGCAGGCAGTAAGCAGGTACATAGTGCCTCCTATTTAAGTACAAGCCTAAAGTACTCAAGTACCTAGGTACCTAGGTAGGCAAGTACTTACCTAAGGACTTATGTAGGCATACATGTGGTTGACGAGGCTACCAGGACTACCAGGGCTACATGGGTGAGCGGGTCCACAGCGCCTAACTCCTGTAAGATGCTCACGCTAGGGTGCCTAGGTACGAGGTAGGTGGGCGCCGAATACTGTACCAGATTGTCCAACAGAGTGGGTCTCTGTTTTGCGCGTCCGACTCCTGAACGGAAGAGGACCACGAACCAACCTCGATGACGACGACGACAACAAAGAAGCCAGCGGCAGGGCCATCGCCGAGGTCGCCCCCCGTCTGACCAGAAGCATCCGCCGAAGCTTCTAAGTTCTGTGCTGTCCTGTCGAAGCGAGCCACTTGCATCCGGTACAGAATCAATCAAGATCTCGCCAGAAGCCTATCCTATCCCTTCGAGCAACATGTACACGCATCCCGACTGAGCAGCACTGCGAGCCTTGAATTTACCAATATCGACCGTCGCGTATATCAATTATCATCGATGTCGAATCCCGCACGCTCCTACGAGATTTGCAGGCCAAGGGGGCAGGGCTGGCGTGCATGAAGTATGGCGCTTTCACAACGGATAAGAAATAGTTAGGGTGCATGAAGCGGCCACCCAGGTCTGCATTCAATTGGTTTCTTGTGGCCAAGACTCTGTCGAGGTACAATAACAAGGCTGAATACGTTCAATTTGCTGGCGCCGCATCATGCAACTTTGTTTTAGAAGCTTTCTTGCTTCCCACAGACTTTGTTTGGTATGACTAGGGGCTCGCAATAATTAGAAAGCGGAAAAGAACTTTTTCAAATATTACTCGAGGATATTGTTCAGCATGGAGGTATGGTATCTATCTTTGGATATCTCAACAGTATTGGAGGAATTCCAAGTTTGTCTGGTTGTGAAAAGGCGCTCAGTTCACCACAGGTGGATAAGGGGAAACTAGGGCTCAAGGCTCCCAGAGCCAGTTGGATTGTGTTATTGTCTTTGACTCGCTTAGCACTTGAGTTCATTGGATTCTCTTGTCGACAATTTCCCGGCCTCCCATTCTAAGATTCTATACATACTGTACCTCAACTGACCATTGCATCTATTAAGCACCTTTATAGTCTGTCAATCTTGAGCTCAGTCTATGTTCCAACAATGTAACCCATCGTACCCGTGCCCAGGCGACTCGTATCAGCCGCCGGAGAGTGATTAGCAGTTGTTGTACCAACAGACGAGCTCAAGAGAGAATGCTACCAAGGATTTTGGTCGTGCTTCACCGCAAAGGCCAACAATGGAGACACACGGGGGGCGATTGATAAACAGGCGTGGAGATTCGGGCACCCGGCGTTGGTGGTGTGCCAAGGGCGGCAACGGCTTTCTCGGCGACACGCTCGAGAACCGCCGGTCATCAGGTAGTCCTCGAGGCTGGAGTTAGTTGTTGGAACTAGGGTAATTAAGCTAGATTCAAGAATAATAAGAGGGTGGTGGGGACGGTTAGTAACCAACAGCAGCAGGGTGGGTGACTTACCGTGCCTTTGGTAACATGTGGGTGAGACGTGCAGCACCTCGGCATCAATTTGAGTCTCTGTGTGGCGTGGGGCCGATTTTTTGAGCCTTGGGAGATTGGCGAGGCCTTCTGAACAAAGCCCAATGTTTTCCAACCACTATTTGGGTGGGCTGCAGCCCACTCCTACTTGGGAGAGCCCTCAAACCCGGACCCCGGCCGCTTTGCTGGACGGACCCGACAGCTTGGTATAGGTGAGTCGAAGGCCGCCCCGGCTTGGCGCCCCGGTGCTGGTAGCGGCTGGTTCTGCCTGATAAGGCAATTGGGGGGGTGCAAATATGTGACCAGCCGTGTCTTGCTGCAACCCACAGGCTCGCTTGCCATTTAGACTTGGCACCAACCAAAATGATACCTGCTCTTTGAGCAATTTCCCAAGTTGTTTCAAGTTTTTTTCCGGTGTATTTCTAGCTAGGACCATAGGGGCCACACGCTGTACGAGAGGCCGATAAAAGTTGAGCATTGCAGGGAAAGCTGCTATGGCTGGACAAAAAGGTGTGATTGACCAAAGCCACAGCCATCATTACAGGAATGCTATCATTGGTGCATAAGGGTTGCCGACTGGCTTTTCTGAAAGCCTGGAGACCTACCTGCCCCTGATCTGAGATTTCTGTCTGTTTGTTCTGTTTGACCCATTTCTGACGGGCTAAAGACAGCCATGGAAACGGCTGCAAGAACCTCGACTTGTGGCGAACCTATAGGGGCGGACGCAGCAGTTCCAACATGCGCAGTGGTCGCACCCATCAGACAAAATGTATTATGCTGACGAAAACATGCTCCCGTATTCCTGTAGTCCTCGTCTGATCAGCTCGAAAGGCGGTGTGAGCGGCTTGGCTCGATGACAGCAATAGAAAAAAGAAACGAGGAGGGGGAGTGTGTGGACAAAGACAATGCCAACATCGGTCTCCGTTTCCATACCTTGCCCACTAGGCGGAGAGAGTAGGGCATTCGGACGCAAAGCCCATCCATCATCTGAGCTGCGACTCTGCGAGTGAAGCCAAACCCAACGCGGAAAGTTTGAGGTTGCCGAGGCCGACAAGGACTTCAGATTTGGCCAGGGTGCAAAAATTGGGCCCATTAAATCCGGCAACAGCTTGCGTGCGTGGGGTTTAGGGAGAGGTGGAACAGATGTGCGGGCGTTCCACGTTGCTGGGCCACCAGCAGACCTTCTCCGACCCACACAGTGAAAATGAAGCACAGGCAGGGCACGGGCGGCGTTAAGATTTGAAGTTTTGATCAGATGCCACAAGGTGACAATCCCCCGTCTGCAGTTGTGAAAAGTCACATCATCCATGCGCAAGGCTAGGCTGTTTGGAGCGACGGTAGGACGGGCGAGAAGAGACTCATCCATCCACTGCAGGCTGAGAAGATGAGATGTAGCACAATCCCACAGTCTGACGCCGATACACCTGACATCATGCTCATCATCAAACTTTAACAAGCCTTTACAGCATCTCCGACTCATAGCGTTCACCTGCAGGATGAAGCTCCGTGCAACCAATGTCAATGCGAACGACGCTGATGTTCACAGATGGTTGCAGCCAGCCATTGGCAGTACCTGGGTAGGTAATCGTGCTTGGCACAGCCTGCTTCCAATCGGCTGTCGCTGTTCCAGAGTCGTACAGCATGAAGCGCGGCGCCTGTAGGCATACGTAGAAAGAAGTAAGTGGAGGCGATCCCCCTTCACCGACATGTGTTGGAAGATGAACTGCCGCGGAGGGGGGCATTGTTCGGGGGACACAAGGGAAATGGAACGTCATTCCTGATTCAGGCAAGCTGGGCGCTACTTTAGCGCACTCTGTGATTCGTTACCGTTGCGCTGGTATCGTACCCTGATTCGCTCCTATTTCTGGCGAGGGCCATCCAGTGTCCACTCTCCGTGACCCCCTGTCCCGTACCCAGGTAGGGTAGGTCTACATACCGCCCGCCAGGTTCCATCCATGTCCCATCCCACCCTGTTCAACTGTACACTGCACCGCAGCCCAGACTCTTCCAACAGTCGCAGAAGGTCGCAGCCTGGAGGGATTCGCTCCACGTGTTGAAACTTCTGGCGCGGGGCAGTGTGGAGCCACAAGCACGCCTCAAACATCAGGATCGACCAATGTGCAGCGGCCGACCTTGCTGAACACGTCCGTTGGTTTGATGTGATGTGGATCTAAGCTTTGCCGGTGATGTCCAGGCCGGGCCCATCAGCAAAACTTGGCTGCATCGTTAAGTACACTGCTGACATTGCCACCAGAATATAACATCATCAGCGACATTGATGAGCCTATTCGATGGGAAATTGTTGTGCGGCATAATGGGACGATCCCGTCCTTGTGGGTGAGACATTGTACCAGGCGAGTGGTATTATGAAGCAGACCAAATCTAGCAGCAGCCGGGAAGCGGTAGGGATGGTCGACCAAAAGGCGAAAGAGGCATTGCCGTATGGGTCAGATCGAAAAGCGCAACGAACAAGTTGCGTGTCGGCCCGTTGGCATTGCGGCCATTAGAGTACAACAGTTTCGCCATGATGGCCATTCAAAACGCAGGCATGGGGCGAGATCTTGATTGGTTGACTGTGCTTGCCTCATGAGACGAGCCTGCACCTGGGACACCTGCCTTGGATCGGAGGCGGCTCCAAGAGCCAGATTCATTCCGGACGGCCCGACTTCTCTACAGGCTCAGGAGTTCGCCGTGCCGAACTGCCTCCTGTCTAATCACGCCAGATCCTGGATGATCCATGCCCATGCCGAATGCCAACAGAGCGGGACTGGTGCGTTCGTTGCGCTAATGCGATCCGAACACACCTTTGTAAGATGGCGACCGGGACCTGTTGAACGTCGCAGGTCCGTCCCATTACACTGTGAAGCCCCATTCCGCCCGCCGGCCCGAAAAAACATCTCGAGGTGAGACGGCACACTGGCTCGGAGGATGAGGTCACATGCTGCAAGCACTGTTCGCCTTGCGACTGGGCCTTACAGCAGCCAATGCTTTGCATGCCAGCGATGTAGCCAGGAATGAAACTCGGAGACTGGGGACGGAACTCATCCTGGTGCATTCCCGCCATGATAAGGCGTGTGATCCAAGGTGGAGTTCGTTCGACCGAGCGCGACACCTTCAGAGCGCACGTCGATGACGACTAGTTGGGGACTCGTAGTGGGTGCCCCGGCAGACTCAGCAGCCCCTGGACCACTCGGGAGGGTTCATGATGCATTAACACGACCCGGTAACGTGGTTCCAACCTTCGCTCAGGCCAATCCGATCCATTGATCTCACTCCAGCCCACCAGGCGCCACTTAAGTAAAGCAGCGGGTCCCTAGGTGCTGGGAGAAAACGCACAAGTATCTTGAGGTATGTGAACATCGGCAAACTCCGTTCCGTTCCCATGACGCAAGGGATGGGGTTGACCAAGGAGAAGACAAGACCGATTTATACTCGCAGGGTCAGCAGGAGCACAGAGGAAACTGGCCTCCAGGTAGATTCTTATCCGTGGGGTCCAGCCGGGACTCCATGCACGGCAGAGACTCGAGGGCTCACCAGGGGGGGGGGGGGAAGGGCGATGTCCGGACCCGGTCAACATCAAATGTTTTATCGACGAAACGCAGTATCTATGCCGTCGACCAGAGCGAGTATAAAGATGAGAATGCGCAATTCTGGCGAGATCAGCCGATGCTGACCTATGCGGAGGATCCAGAGCACTGCATATCAATCCCGGTCGGGTCGAGGCACACTATCTGCCGGTCATGAAGTCTCTGGCCACGTAGGCGGTGCTGGCAATGAGTGTCTGTCGAGCGATGCGACTCGCCAGGAAGCAGACTGTTGGCGAAGAACATGTGTTGGTAGCCCGGAATTCAGAGCTAGATTGCAAGTGGCCCAGCGTGGTGCTGCACTGACAACACAGCAGGTTGAAGATCGAGGCCGGGCGTGTGATGCGTGGTGTGATGCGCCGCGCCGCGATGCGATGCGACAGAATGAAGGAGGTAGATTGGGATTCTCGAGACTGCTGCAATAGCCTAGGCCCCAACACGGGCTGGGCGGGTGCACGGGCCAAAGATTGAGCACTGTGGCGGTAGTCCGTACTGCGGTTGCGCCGCGGTGCTGTGGACCTGAGGTAGCACAAGGCAGGGCTCGAAGCCAAGTACAGGTACATCGGATCACCTGGCGGACACCGTGAGTGCTGCGGCCCTGCCGTGGAGAAGAGGACTGTGGATTTGATGCTGCCATGTTGGAGATCGGAGCCTTCGGACAGGCCTGAACGACAGGGGGCAACCCATGTCGCCGCTACGCTTGTCATGCATGCTGGAATGCCCCTCTCTTCTGAGTGACCACCTGGACATTTGCTTGTGTGAAAGTTATTGCCCCCTTGGACACAGCGAGCAATTTTGCCAGGCGGGGTACCCATTTGGGTACTCACAAGACCGCAGGCAGGCGGGCAGGCAGGTAGGTATCTGGGCAGTCAGACAAGGTACCTAGGTAGGCCTATATCTGGGACGCTGGCCCCGGGCGTGTACGTCGGACTATGCAGGTTGGTTGTGTTGTTAACACTGTCTGCCAACTTGTTCGCACCTGCCAGCGTTGCAGTTCCGCCCGGCACTCATCTCTCTGCAGGCATGTTCGACATCACGGTGTCCCACCATGCTGCATCTTTACACCCTGAGAGACGGCGTTTATTTGGTCACTGAGATTTTGGATATCTGGGCAACTTCCCGAGGTCGGTTACGCTGTGCGATAGGTGATGGGC
Organism: Diaporthe helianthi; assembly: GCA_001702395.2. Taxonomy (NCBI): domain Eukaryota; kingdom Fungi; phylum Ascomycota; class Sordariomycetes; order Diaporthales; family Diaporthaceae; genus Diaporthe; species Diaporthe helianthi. The sequence continues at coordinate 1,592 of MAVT02001359.1, read as the reverse complement.
AGTGGATCAACCCATCAAAGTAGAACTAGCACTCAACAACTACAGCGCCCGCACTCGTACGTCAACAATAGAGCCAGCTCTTTTGCTGATTAGGTGTCTCTGGTGGTGGTAGTGGTAGTGGTGGTGGTGATGATGTTGTGGTGGTGGCCACCTCCTGCTAATAACCTTGGAAGTGAGCTACTGTATGTACTGTACGGAGTACTCCGTGCAGGCTTGGGTACTTGGGTACCAACCATCACACTAGACTGGGTACTTCAATACCTAGATACCTAGGTACCCAGGAACCCAGGTACCCAGGTATGAATCTGCACCTGGTTGGTTTCTTCCCCTTCTGCTTCTGCCGAATCCCATTGTCTTGTTCTTAGCCGGGGTACATTGTACCCCATGCGGTTGGCTGTTTCTTTGTGTGTCCGTACCCTTACCCGTGCCTCTTTTTCGAGATGCCTCGCAGCGACACGCCTCCTGGTTGCTGGCTTCTCGTGGCCACTGGGTTCCTGATGCGACCCGGGAGAGGTTGACTTTCAACACCTGCCTCTAGCTTGCGGCGCGCACACTTGTACCACAGTACCTACCTCCTACTTAGTTAGGCACGAAGTATGTACGCAGCAGGACTAAGGGCCTGCCTGGCCACTCATTCGTTGCCAGGCAGGGGTTAGCCAGCGTTCTATAAAAATTTCCCGAGTCTGCTACACTACGACCTCATCCTTGCGCCCGCCCTCGCCCTCTCCACCGCTCAACAAACAGTTGGACTGGACCCGCGCTTCCAGTGATGACTTAAGTCATCCGGGTCCACCTCACCTCACCTGGTCTTGTTCTGCTTCACCTTGACCTCTTGTTCCAGTCTGGCCCCTGCTGCATCCGCACGCACCCTTTTTGTCCTCTCCTCGTTTCTGTTCTGTCTTGTTTTCAACCTGTTGTCTCGTCGTCGTCGTCGTCGTCACCGTCGTCGTCACCTTCCTCTTGAACCAGACTCGTTCCTTTTGGGTTCTGCCTACTTCCTAGCTCACATCGCCGGCCGACAGACACATGGGACGCCGCCGGTCTCTGCCGCGCCTGGTCCAAACCATCAGCCTCAGGCCGGTTGTCCAGCCTCGTCTACTATATAATCCTGACGACAAATCCTGACATTTAGGGCCGGGCAAGCTGTGCTTTGCCGGAGCACACTTAAAGGCAATCGATACCTACAAATTACTTGTCCCTCCCCTCAGCCGCATGTCGATTCCTGTGCAGCCTCGCTTTGCGCATCCCTCTGCGTCTTGTGCAGTTTCGAGAATTCCAGCTGGCCACTGTTCCCTGAACTTGCACGGTGAGTCTCCGAATCTCTATCTTCTTGATTCCTATTCCTTCGGTTGTCATCTTTTGTCAGAAAACTACATGATATTGCTTGCTTCTTGCCACGGCATGCCACGGGTCGCATCTTCTCTGCGCCCATGTCTATCAAAGTACCGGCGCGCATTATTCTTGGCCGTATACAAACCCCAGTCGATACTCTGTTGGGCAACGGTCATCATTCCCGAGTTTTGCACCTTGGCTTTCACTTTGCGGCTTGCACCGGGCCTTTCTGACGTGCGCCTGTGTTGGGGGGGGGGATG